>JANHFX010009620.1:84466-94682 GCA_027560015.1 Chloroceryle amazona
TGTGAAAACAGGCTGCTGACTTCAGACAGTGCAGTGAGTTAGAAGAACTGAGCTGAAAAGTAAAATCACTGAACAGATCCAGCTCTGTTCTCACCCAAACCAGGACATGTTTATTTGCTAAGGCCCCAACATTCAGTTGATTGGAAAAAGCTGATTTACTTTAGGATTTTTTCCTTTAGCTGTTCTTGTTTTCACAAGCCACTGCAACTCTTTCAGAAGTCTTTCAATTCCTTTTTTAGAATCTGCTGTGATATGTCCAGAGATTTGGAATATAAATTGATGCTGACCCTGAGGGTAAACTGTTCTCTCTATGAGATTCTAAATCTAGTGTCCCTTGAGCAGCTTAGGTGAAAGTACAAACAGGCAAATTTGTGAAGGTAATAGCATATGTATTAATACAAGGAAATTATTAAATTTGAATGTAAGCTAGTAAGAGAGGGGAGTGTTAACTGTGGTAAAATTAAAGCTTTCTTGTCTTCTAGTTTAATAAGAAAAAGGCAGAACCTAACCAACTCAAAACTCAAAAACAGAGAACATGCAATGTATAAAATCTGATTTTCATCCTTAGTTCTGTGATTTAATATCCCTGATTCTACTACTTAGATTCACAGTAAAATGCTACAATATTTTGTGTTTCCTGAATTAGCATTTCTGTGAACCAAAACATACAAGCAGAGAGGTTGTGAAGATCAACTTCAAGTTCAGTAACAGAACATCTCAAACATTTGTTAAGCTTTTCAGTAAGACACAAGATTAAACAGTAAAGCAAAAAGCCACTTAATACTGCAATAATGTATTATATAGTATATAGCTTCTCTTAAATAAGAGCAGGATTAACAATCATATGCTTTCGTCTTTAGTCATCATTAACAACATTTAAGTATTCCACCTACCTAGGGATTTAAGGTGTTTATATAATCCACAGATTTTTTTTTTTTTTTTAGATGGCTACAGCTGGTGATAAGCATTCATTATTCCAGGCTTCCAAGCTATTCTAAGAAGTGATTGTCTTGCTAGGCTTTTGTCACATAATAGTATAAAAAGATCATTGGTTTCAGTTAGTAGTTCCTGGCTATTCATAGTACAGAATGAGAGAGAAACCCCAAGTCTCTAAAAAAATTGAGCTGAGGAAGCACATTCGTGCTGATAGAGATGATTGTTAAAGGGACTGTCAATTTTATTGGATACAAGTTCCCAGTCTTACAGATAAGCACAATTGACGGAGCTTTTGAATTTAGGTAAGTTCTGTATAGTAACAGGACCTGGTGGGGACTCACTGCAAGCTTGGAAATTAATTTGGATCCTTTTTGTAGCCAGCCCACAACTCTAAAGGATAAGCTAACCATGCATTGTTTTTGTTTTTTCTCCGTATGTTGTCTGAATGTGAAGTAGTCTCTTAGATTTATTTCCTCAAGGAAAAAATAGTAATACTGAAACATGTAGAACAAAAGAAATCTTTTCAGGTTAGTCTAATGAGCTTGAACCTCAAAGGTTCAAATGTCTTTTAAAACACGTCCTTAGGCCTTATTTTATTTCATCTCATTTATCCACTGTTAATCTTACGCAGGCGAAGTAACTTTAATGTGGCTTTACTGTCCATCTGTTTTGCTACAATGTAATCACTACCAGCTTTTCTTTCATTTTTGCTCATTCAAGTAACTTCTAGCTGGAGCTTCCTTTTAAATCACTATGAAGACTTTTGTAAAATAAATACTGCTGTAATAGGAGCAGGTTACCTTCCATTCAAATGGTTAAAAGGCAACATGAGACAGTATGCTTAGACCATCCTTGTGATCCAGTAACCTCTTAAATTGTGATTACAAACAGATTACTGTCCAGGTCTGTGGCTAATTGTCATTTGTTTAATTTTCAGTTGAGTTTCTAATTTGGAGCAATCCAGAATGCTTCTGCACCCTTTGGCATGGACAATCTGTGCAGATTGACAGAGATCAGTACCTTTAGCAAAATGTCTTGACTAGTTCTGCAGATTGCTTATCCTCATTAGCTAATGACAATTCCCAGAACCTAGTCAAGCTTCTTCTGACTTTGCTAATTTCTCCCTTTTAGTGCTTTTAGTTACTTCCCATTTCTCTAACAGGGAGCAATAGTGCACTCATGCCCCCCAGGCTCTGTCTTCATGCTCTGGTGGTGTTTTGAAAACAAGACTAATATTCCCAGAAGCTTGGAAAATGTAATGTGCTGACTGAAGAGTCCTACAAGTGATAAAGGTTTACAGATATCTGTTCTATGAAAGTTTTTATGTTTCTATCGCATGTACTTTTGAGTTACACACTGATCCCTTGCCTCCTTGAATTCTACAAAAGGTTTATCAGTGTTGGAACATATAGGTTTGTCACTGGTGACTGCTTGATGCCCTCACCTAATTTCATTTTTCATACAAATATTTATCACATCTATGCTTAAGGCAAAATTATGCCTTAATGCCTTAAGGCATTTTTTTTCATTGCTCCATCTAGATTAAAAAAAAAACCAAACAAACAACTTAGAGTGAAATCCTACTGTTATTGTTTAGTCTGTAGGGGGACTGGCCCATCTCTAGATAAGGACATTAAAATATTTCATAAAAGTAAACAGTTTAGGTTGTTGAAAAGTTTGTCTGGAATGATTTACCACAGAAATCTGAAAGTTTTTGTAGTGACATTGATAAGTTCTCCTTCTTTCCTATAGCTTTCACATATGGCTCTAACTACTGAGCTTTTCTTAACTTAGTATTCATATCTGATTTTTATTGCCATCACTGTCTGCTGGTCTTCCCTAGGTAGATGGTTAATTAAAGGAACTATTTTAAATATATTCAGATTTGGCCTTCAAATCAAGCTTAAAGAACTGATTTTAAAAAAGAATGCAAATGAGTGTATTTGATCTATGAAGAAATTCCATTTGTATATTAGACCTCAAATTTATATTAATGCAGTGATTTAAAAAGGAAGGTGGTAGACCTCCGTAAACTTGGTGGTAGAGAGAACAAGCAGTTAGGCTGCCATAGACTTTTCTGGCTTTTACTTGGAAAAAATAGAGATAGAGTATTGGTACAGAGTGGGGAAAATAATTGTTGAAAGAAATTAGGGATAGTTATTTTAAGCTAGAAAATTACAGTCATTAAATAAACTTATTCACAAGAATGCTAATGCCAGTTAAGACATCAGTACTGAAGATTAGTATATGTAAATATCTTAGTAAGATCTGAGATACTTGGCGCCATTACAATATGAATATGAAAAAAGTCTGGCTTTTGGTTTTGTCACATCTACGTGCTTCACAGTTCAAGCATGTGTCAAAGTATGCCCCTAAACCCATAGTGAAAGCAGATTTCATACTATGACCTTTCTTACAGAAATTTAAGTTAGAGTGCATGAGATATATCAGATGGAGCTGACCTAAACTGGTGTCTAGAAGCAAAGTGTCCAATCTGACACAACCATTCAGACCCTTCCAGAGTCAATGGAGAAAGACAGGTAGCCACAGAAAGCAACTTACACTGTCTGAGATGCTTATCTGGGATGCCATTAATCATCTGCATGAGGTACTTACCTCCAATAAATCCTATATGGAATGTGCTGTCTTGAAATGCAAGGTAGCCAGCTAACACAAGAAATTCCAGTTATATCTTAGGAACATTTTTTTTCACAGGGAGTGTTGTCAAACACCATACTCGTTCTCCCAGGGAAGCTGTGAACTCTTCATCCAAGGAGATACTCAGAACTTTACTGGACAAAACCCTGTGTGAGGGCCTGAACAAGGCTGCCAATTAGTGTGCTGCACTGAGAACTAGAGAGCTGGAGCAGATGACATCCAGAAACATTTTCAAAAACAAAATCATTCTGTGAATTCTGAACAAAACAGAGAAAATAAGACTATTGTGTTTAGAGGAGCTAAGAAACCATGAGAGGGAGATGGTAAAGAAACAAAGCAGGAAAAATTCTCTCCAGATGGAAATGCAGTTTGAACAATGCAAGGTTTTCAGGGAGAAATAATATTTTGTATTAGATCAACAAGCTAGGTTTAAGTGCACAACTTTTTTTTTTTTTTCCTTTTTTTGCCCTTCAGCTCTTTCTGGAATACAGGAATCAAAAAGAAAGACTAAAGGATGAGAATAGAAGTAGAGGAGGCATATGAAAGATTTTATGTGATGTTTTAAGATAGATCTTTGGTTAAGATATGCTTTTCCTATGATTGAAATCACTGCATTATTGCTATTTTTCTTCAGAGAGCTAAAATAAGATTTCGAGTTCTTTTAGTCTTGCTGGATCTCTAGCTAACTGTTTATAAATTAATGTGGGAGTATAGAGCATAGGGGTAAAGAGGGGTTTCAGACATAGGGGTTGAACTGTGACCAACTATACTGCCTCCTGTGCAAAGGATGGCTCTCAAATAAAGTTACAAATCTTAGGACTGAGATCTAGAAACAGTGCCTAGATTCTGTCCAGACTCAGATATATGTGTGGCTTAGCAACAGAGAATATTCAAAACCTGTCAATGTTTATATATGGTGATAGAACAAGAGAGCAATGAAGTATGGGTGGAAATTTTTATTAAATTGTGACAAAATTCCCTACTGGATATTTACAAAATGTCTTTTCATAAGAGGATGCTGCTTCTTAGTAATTGAAGTTACATTTCATTGAATTAAGGAATAGTAATTTCCAGGTATTTGGAAAGCAAAAAGAAGTTAATACTGCTCGTGTACAGTATTTCAAACTCACACAGTTACTTAAGCAGAACATACGTTGGTCGAGTACTTCAGTTAGACCATGGGATGTTCAGTTTGAAAAATTCACACTGAGAGAAGCTCACAAATTGAGCTTAGACTTTGGTCATCATTCTGCTTGCCAAAACATCTGCTGCAAAATGATGTTTTCTTTTGACACTGCATGAAATTAGATTCCATTGATTATCTTTTTCCTGCAGTTTAATAACATTATTATTAAAATTCAGAGGTTTGGCTATGTGAATGGGCATGCATTCTTGTTATTTTCATTCAGCAGTAAAATCAGGAGGTGGTATTCCAACCAGTGATAGACGATTTTCATCTGATAATGTTACCTACTCATTGTAAAGGTCTGCTGTGTTTGTAATGTCCTAACCCTAGCAGTCTTCTTAGTACTCAGCACTGGGTTCCTTAAAGACTAGTGCACAGGGGTAGGGAGTAGAAGCCACTGCAGTGGGCAGTGCACAGACCATCCTTTTTCAGGCATCAGAATGCTTAGAAAATTTAAATTTATCATGATTTGAGTTTGGCATGGCCATATAAATAGAAGCTACAAACTGGGTTCAGGCTTTTGGCAGATTTGCAGTTGAGAAATTTAGTCGTCTTTTTATTCCTAAGTACAAGAGCTATAAATAACCAAGGAGTCCAGGACAATCGCAATCTTGTAAGATTATGTTTTGCAAAGAGATAGGGATAAACTTCTCCATGCTACAAAAACAACTTGTTGTAAGCAAGAGTAGATCCTAGTTTCTGAACTTCTCAGTCTTCAATTATTATCCTTCAGCATCCTGTGTACCTCATTTTCTCTTTGATGGGTTGAGGTGCAAAGGCATTGGTGTTTACTTCATGTCCTACATGAGATAAGTGGATGAGCAAGAGATTGACCTGAATTCTTCTAAACTGTGTAGTATCAGCTTACTACAGCCTCATCTCTGAGGTGGGATGAGGAAGCTGTCGTTTCCTTTCGCACACAAGATTGTGGTATGAAGAGGAGATATGAAAATGGGACATTGTCAGACCCTCAAATGTATCACCCATTATTTTAAGATTATTTAAGCTGGTTGTCTCCATTGCTCAGTGATACCTATTTTTCTTATGGAGTTTGGAACCAGCTTAATGGTTTAGATACATGAACTATACCTTTTTAAAGTAATTTCCAAAAAGTAACGTTGGCTGTAACTAACTAGATTCTGTTTCATGCATTTTTAGTTTTAAAGATTAGGAGAATCTTTTAACAGTTAGTTTCTGAGTACTCTCATGGAGAGGGAATGAAGGAGGGTATGATATCATATTTCACTGCACATATTTGCTTTACCTCATATTGGTTATAACATTAGAGGATTTTACATCTATCCATTATAGATTCTTAGTATTGCTGAAGCCTCAAATAGAAGTCAAAATAGATGTCTTTTCTAAAACAAGGCTATGTTAAATGCTGTGAATGGTTATGTCAGGCAAGAACAGATTTAAGTGAAAACAATCAGATTGCTTATCAATCCATTTTTCTTCCAGAGATTGTGAATAAATTCTGTAAGAACTAGTTCACTCCGAAATATTACTGGAGTTCAAGTTTAGGATATCATCACTTATGCAGACTTTCTATCTGAGTCTCAAACTAAATTCTTTTGGTGCAACACATTTAGTACAAGAAAATGCTTTCATTGCTAGTCCAAATCAAAGGTAATAAAATAGGTATTTTATCACCTGATGTAGTATTCTAGTCCTTGAGGCAAGTATCACATCATCATCTTTGTAATATGAAATGACTGAGTACATCTACTGTTCCTAGAGAATGAGTTGAAACATAAACCTATTAGACCCAAAAGGTTTCCTGTCTTTAGCTCAGCCATATTGTCAAGAAGATCATATGGAATGAATTCTGGTCTAATGTTTACATAGCTTGATTTATTTTATATCCATTTTACTTTTCTGTATAGAAATAAATACAGGCATTACTGGAGGACAGAACAACATGCAAATTGTATTTTCACTGAGGTTTCTCCTTCCTAATCAGGTCACCTAAGTAAGAAAGAATGGAGTAATGTGTATCTCTTAAATTTTTCATTAGGAGTAAACTAAACAAGGTGATTATGATGAAAGCTTCTTTGGAAAAGGAGTACATTGCAAGGAACTGTATAGAGAACAGCAGGCAGAAGAATAAAGAAACAGGCAGTTCTGGCCCTAAAGCAATTGTTCCACTTCCTTCAAGAACATTAAAAATAAAAGCTTGTGTTTGCTATCAACCTGTGCATTTGTTACTGTACATACAAGGTACTGTACCTCTGGGATACTGTTATCCCATGTTCTCACATAGTAGTTTGTAAGCTCTAGTATTATGGTTGATCCTTTTGAATCTCACACCAGAATGCCCATTTTCCTTCTTAATAACTTAATGAATACATTCATTGTATGCCATCATTCAGTTCCTCATCTTCAAGGTCTTCTTCAAGACTCCTCCTTACTAGTGCCAATGATGTGACAGTGCCACTGTCCCACTCACTCTCTATGCAATTAAAACACTGTATCTGGTAGGGACAAGTTCATAATGTCTAAAGCTCCATGAATTCTAGACGATTTTGGTATCCTACTTAAAAAACAAGAGGAAAAGAGATGAATCCTAAGAATGAAGTTCAAGTTCTTACAGGTGGGGAGTCAGAAGGGATAGGGACAACTCTGTATCTCCCAAAGCAGATTTGCATGTGTGCACTTGACATACCCTGGACCTCTTCAGTCATCTTTTTTCCTGTAAATTTCTGGCTTAAAGTGTTACCTGCTGCTGAAGAACAGAAACTCTTTCTTTGATTTTTATAGGAATGATTGGTCTCCCATGGTAGCTAAACTGAATTGTATCATTCAGCAGTGTAAACATTGGGTGTCAAAAAAGAACAACTGTCAGCAGGAAATATGACTGTTTAAAGCAGATTTTAAACATACTGGACAGTATGTTGTTGCTACTTCTAAGTAGCCCTTCGCTAATATATTAGCATTATAAAATTAACTTTGATCTGTTGTCACTTGAACATGCTTATGAACTATTCCTTTCTTATGAAGAAATGCTTTAAAAATTAAAAAAATAAAAAAAGGAAGAAGAAAAGACTGCCTGCTTGGTATCTTTCTGGCTCAATAATGAAATCAAACAGATGTTCAAGGGAGGAAAAGGTATTGAAGAAAATAATGACAGATATACACCTTATCTCTGGAAAGAATGTTGAGGCTTCTTACAGAAAAAAAATATGAACATGTCACCAGAAAATATTTATGGTCCTATTGCCATCTCAGTTAACAAGCTTGTGTTTTGCAGGCCAGGGTCTAAAAGGAAAAGAATATTTAAGCCATTAAAAATTCCTGTCTAGAGAGAAAACATGTCAGTGCAAAGCAAGTACTTAGACACATTTACTGGGAAAGCATAGGAGGAGAAGTGTGGAAGGAAGGCTTTTCTCTCCTGTCTCAGGTTTAGATGTCATTTCTTTACAGGTAACCGAGTTCTCCAAAAAGCACTGAGATAAATGTAAAAGCCAAATTGCAAAATGTGGGTAGGCTTAAACTTTCTCTTTAATTATGTGCACCTTTTCACAACAGGTGTCCCTCTCTCTGTGAGGAACTGTTTGATGTTCCTTACCAAATTCTCTCAAGGGCACCTGGAAGCACTTTCTAAAGATGGTCAACTCCCATTGGTGTAGTGTAAAAACAATGGTAGCAACGAGACTCAGTTTGTTCAGTTGGGCCATTGGCATCCACCAAGAGAAAAATGCAAAATAATGTGCTTGTCTCTTCAGAGGTATATTTGTGGAGAAGGTTAATTGTAACTGTCTTTAAGCAGCGAGTAAGAAAAGGTGAGTGTTGTAGCACATTTGAGGTGGAGCTAACTGCTGGAAACAGGGGAATTCTTGTCTCCTGTGAAAATTGCTTACTGAGAGAGTGGGGGAATGAGTCACAGGCATATCCTTGTGCTTCTGTATTGGCTATTAACATGTACATTATGAAAATGGTTTTTTAAGACTGCTTTTCAGAGACAAACTTATATGAGAAGCTTCATAACTTAAACAGCTATGCTGATTCTGTTCCCCTGCTTCTGAGGCAAAGATGGGTAAGTGGATAAGTAGTAGGTCCATGGTTATACTACTTTTATATCACCTGAGGAATTGCTTCCTTTGTAGGATTTGGGTTTGTTGACTGTGGGGAGTCATTTCAACCATCCATTCCAGTGCTTAACTTCTACAGCTTTGAGTTACCAGTCTAACATAATGAAATGGTTTATCCAGCAGATTCATTATAGAATTATGAAATCAGCATCAGTGGAATCTTGCAGCTCTGAAATTACATCTATGTTTTTCTACTGTCATACAGTGAACTTTATTTATTTTGACAAATGCAGGTTAGCTGTAAAATAGCCATCTATTGCAGTATTTTATGTGAATTGGTAAAGCTTTACTGAAGATTAATAAATTTAAAACTTAAATGTTTATGACAATAATTGTAGGACCATGAAACCTTTGGAAGTGAGGTATTCTGTTTCACATTGATTGAAAGGTGGCTTAGAAACTAAACAAAAGGAATAGTGAGTATTTTTAAGCAGAACAATGTGGCAACGACCAGATAATATAAGGCAGACAGCTTTTAGCTTACCAACTACTTAAAAGCTTTTTCACACTGAATGTATTGTGGAGTCAACACCACCTTGTCCAGCTCTTGGTAAAGTTCTCTGCAGGAGATAGCATTCAGATGAAGGACCAAAAGAGAGAGTGTTATACTGTTGAGAATACACTATGGAGTGTAGGCCCTAGTTCTTCAAAGCATTTCAGCATGAATTAGCTTATCAATTATGCATTCCATTCAGTAAAAACTCAAGTAGACATGCTAGGAGGGAACCTGGGTGAGCAAGGAGCTTCTGAAGGAAATTTCAAGGAAGAAAGAAATGTACAGCTCATGGAAAAAGGGACTTGTCGCTTAGGAGAATTATAGAGAAGTTGTCAGAGAATGTAGGAAGGCAACAAGGAAGGCCAAAGCCCTCTTAGAACTTAAACTGGCAAAGGAAGTTAAAGAGAACAAAAAGGGCTTCCTCAAATATATAAGTAGAAAAAAAGAAGAACAGGGAAAGTAGGGGCCCTCTGCTGAATGGGGTGGAAGCCCCGATAACTGAGGATGCAGAGAAGGCAAAGTTGCTGAACACCTTCTTTGCTTCATTCTTTACTCCTAAGACCAGCCCCGGTGAACTCCAGACCCTGGATGAAGGGAAGAGAGCCTGGTGGAGGGATGATGTAGTGGCTCATTCTGGAGATCATGTCTAGACACATGGAAGAGAAGAAGGTTCTCAGAAGTAGTCAGCATGGCTTTACCAAGGGGAAGTCATGCTTGACTAATCTGATAGACTTCTGTGATGTTGTGACGGAATGGATAGATGCAGGGAGATAGTGGATGTAGTCTATCTTGACCTTAGCAAGACTTTTGACACTGTCTCCCATACCATCCTTGTGAAGAAGCTCGGGA
>JANHFX010009620.1:94804-111758 GCA_027560015.1 Chloroceryle amazona
AGGACAAGGGGAAATGAATGTAAGCTCAGAGCACAGGAAGTTCCACCTCAACATGAGGAGCAACTCCTTTACTGTAAGGGTCACAGAGCACTGGAACGGGCCACCCGGAGAGGTTGTGGAGTCTCCTTCTCTGGAGATTTTCAAGACCCACATGGATGCATTCCTTTGTGACCTGTGCTGGATTATATGATCCTGCTCTGGCAGGGGGATTGGGCTCGAAGATCTCCAAGGTCCCTTCCAACCTCTGACATCCTGTGATCAAAGGTATGCACGATGACCTGCTACCCAGCAGCTGCAAGGGGATAGGCACATTGCATTAGAGATGACTAAAAGGCAGAACTACACTGTGCAGAATGGTTAGTCCAGCTCTCTTGCTAACATAGTGTTAATCATTAAAAGTAAATAACCAAATTGATTGAATCACATTAACATGTAATTGTTCTACTTGCATTACAAAAATATTTCTCTTTAACATGGTATTTGAAGCTACTTATACATGGTGTTTCCATTTGCTTTTGATTTTAGGTTAATAAAGGCCCTCCCTAGTAAAGAACTTTTCCTTTCTAGAAAGTTCAAAGCAAAAGCTTATCATTCAGGATGTTTATAAATTCCTAAAATGAGAGGTTACAGTGGGGAAGTCTGCCAAAGCCGTCCGTATAGTGCAGTATAGATGCCTTGCAGTAACGTGTCCGATGCAGTAGCGTGGAGAGCACCAGAGAAAAGCTCTAAATCATGTTGTGGGTTGTTTGTTGTGTGTGGGTTTTTTGTTGTGTTTTTTGTTTTGGTTTTTTTTTATATGAATATGCTTTTCTGACAGAATCAAAAAAAAAAAAAAAAAAAAAAAAAAAAAGCAAGCCCCACAAGTGCTTTAGCATTTACTGCTTTGTAGTCAGATCCATCCTGCCAGGGTTTATCGGTTAATCTCTATCAATTCTCTCAGGAACATGAAATTAGGTATTTCTCTTTGTGCTCTTGAAGCAGCAAATTCTCTAGGTCTATTGTATTTTATGATACTGGGTTTATAGACTTTTCCTTCTTTTCTCTGCAAACTTATCAACATTTGTAAATCATCACTTACCTTTAACAAATTTCTTCTGCCCTATTGCTTAAAATTCCACAGTCCAGACAATTACTTCTAAATGGGACTGTATTTTCTTTTGGGAGGTTACAGTAGAATTTCAAAGGGAGGATATGATATTCACAATACGGCACGTTGAAATACTTAGTGCTTATTCCTACAGCACCAGAATGGAATTCTTACCAATATACAGCACAATTTTATAGCAGTAAAATTAATTTTTTCAAGGGGTCAGGGGCTTTTTTCCCTGTGTGGTAAATTATGCTAAGTCTTTGTGAGTTAATTAAAATTCTTATCTGTTAATTATCTACAGTGTGTGCAAAATAGCTGCCCATGTAAGTTCTCATGTTAGGATTTTATTTTTCATCACTGGCATCTTAGTAGTTAAGTTTGAAAAATTTTCACTTATCCTAAAGTATTGCTTTACAATTTTAATTGGAAGACACTAAATTGTGATTTGTCTCCATTATCATATCTATATTATAAATTTAAATTTCATTGTGACTGACAGACTGAGTATGAAACATAGGGGATGCCATTATTATTTAATGAATCTCACTTATACAAATACCAGTACTATTATGATTACCATTTTTGGCAGTAATATAGCATGTCATAGTTAAATACCATTTGGGTCAGGGCCTGGGAAGATTAAAATCATCATTCTATTATGTTTGCTTGGAATAATATTTTTAGCAATGGTTTGAAGGATTAACTCTAAACTAGAGGGGGGTTTAAGTGTAATTCAGAGTTAGTAACATTTGTTCTCCTTATGCAGGTAAACCCAGATATCTTGATATTGGTTTAAAACTACTAACTACTATTACCTTTAGTGAGGGGAATATTTTTCAGATGCAACAGTCACCATCTGGGTTTGGTTTGTGCCACAACTCATTTATGTGTGTGTCTGTCCTGGGCATTTTTTTGCAGGTGTGGGCAAAGTGTCTTGAGGGGTTTGGTTTGTTGCTTTGTGATTTTGTTGGGACTTACATTGCTTAATTTTGTTTTCAAAAAAGAAGTGAGGCATATAATAGTCTCTGAAGCTCTGCTGTTCTCTGTAAGATGTGTTCTCTAATTTAATTCTTGGTATGAGAAGTGATAGTGCATAGGTTCACAGACAAAAAGATAAGGAGAATTTCAAAAAGGACTCTAAAGAATTATGCAGTGCTTTTTATGTCACAAAGTCAAAAAAAAAAGAGACAAATTAAGATTGTGGTAAAGGTTTAGCAGGAAGACTTTTAAAACTAATGAGAGTACTGAATGCATACGATCAGTAATCAAGTTGGGAGTTGTATGCTGAAGCAGCAAATGTGCAATGTTATCTACCAAGATAACACACAGTGTTAATTTTTCTTCATAGCTAATTTAGCTACCAGGTTTTTATTGCTGCTTCTGCTCAGTCCTTCCTTATTAGCTGAAGTCGACGTTTCTCACAAAAGTTCAGCCTTGGTAGTAATAATTTGCTATTATATAAAATAAATGATTTAACATAAAAGATTTTACTGATTGCACTGCCAGTTGGCATTTTCTTGTTCTCTGTTGAAATGAGCACAATACAGTGTCTATTACAACTGCACGACTACCCTGTGACTGCAGTGTTTTGCAAGTTTTAACATTATTGCTTCTGTATGTTTTTTTTATCCAATAAATTATTGTTTGAAAAAGAATGTTAATTAGTAACTGATAGATATAAAGATTGCCAGGGACAGACCATTAATTCCATTTACCTTAATGGCAGTTAGATCTTAGCTTGCAGTACAGTTGTATTCAGACTGGATTTTAAATGTAATTTTTTGCATCATTAACTACCCTGATTAATCTTTGACAGCAAAAGCATAATTATAGAAACATAAGACTTGAAATGTGCCATTTTAAACTTGTAGCTTTGCTCTTGTATATTTTACATTATATCCTTACATTATTGTAAACAACATAGGTTCTGAAAATTCACACTGGGAAACAATATTTTCCCCCTTTCTTAATAATTAATTCATGCCTTGTACTAGTCATTTCTCATTTCTGCTTTTACTTCACATTTTTTAAATTTTATCTTGTTTGTGGTGTGTTGTTTTTTATTTTTAAAGCCTTCTGTAACATGTTTTGCTTTTAACTGGTGTAATTACAGCATATTTGCATAGTAATTGACCACCATTAGTAAAGTGTTCATTCTCCTCAAAGAGTATTAAGGAAACTACATCTAGTCTGTATTTGACATTTGTGGAGGCTTCATGGAGGAGAATTTACTGCCAGAAGATGTCATTGTAATTTTCACATTACAGTCATCCTGAATGCCCTGTTAAAAGTCTAAGAAACATTATGTTGAACCAAATGAGTACAAATTCAGATACCTGCTGCAGGCAGGAGCAGATTCGATGAGATGCTGGTCTTCCAGAGAGCAGACAAGAATAACGTGTTTTCCTTGAATTCATGTTTGAAGTTAACAGCTGGGAAACCTGACCTACCTGGTATCCTAAAAACTTTTGTCATGTATGGTGTTTTGGGCTTGTTTTAATTTGGCTTTGATCCGCAAAAGGCAATATACATAGGTTGTGTGTCTTTGTAGTATTATCATATCAATATAAAACTGATGTGACAAATCCTCACCCTTAAGTGGGGATTAATTAAGTGCATAATGCTACTTAAAGTGTTAAACTTCCAGTTCCAGTTAATAAGGAGAAAGACAAGGAATGACAGAATGTCAAGGTGTAGGGTCAGGGCCATCCAATGCATCTGTAGCAGACACTCTCTATTAACCCCTCTCCTTTCTCAAAGGGGAAGAGTAAGGCAATAAGGCAGACTCATAGATTAGAAAACAAAAACATCTTTTGAAAATAATAATATAATGGAATATGTACAAATATATACAAAACCAATAAGTACAGTTTTTCAGTAGCACCTGAAAAGGCAACAGTACTTCTAAGAAGACACAGGAAAAGAAAAAGGGTAGAGGTTTGGAGTGCTGAAATTTGCAGCAGCTTCTGAGGGAGTAGTAGTTTTTTAGTTATCCTATCCCAATGCAGAACTGATCTGCCAGGGTAAAAGCTTCCCTCCCACTAGATCAGACTGTCTTTCAACATAAAAACAAGAGCCACATGAACTGTGGTGAGGCATTGGCCAAGGGCTCTTCTCTGAACTAGGTAGAGAGTTTGGTGGAGGAAGTACTAGGTTACACTCGGCATTCAAGAACAGACCTCCGTGATGACATTGAACCATTATTTACTCTCAGCTCTGTCTGTAAGATAAGGATAATATTTCTTGGCCTTTTAAGTGTGTCACAAAGATCCTAGTCATTAATGATTAATCCTGGCACATGAATGTGTGCAGATATGTAAGCATTAAGATCTGGACATAATTGTTAAAGCTGGGATCCAAGGTCAAGACTTGGTTTGAACTTGTTCCATCAGAGTGTCAAGATAAGCAGGAATAAATCCTGGTGAATAGGGTTAATCTCTAATATAACTTCAGTATAAAGCAAAAAGTGCTTTACAGTAACAGGAGGAATGATGTTTTCATTGACGATGTTATTTTTATAATCACGTATAAATAAACGGGTAGAAAATAAAACCAGCCTTAGGGCTGAGAGCCTTGCAGGTATCTAAGAAGATAGAAGTAAACCATCTGGGGTTTGCACTGCACTTGTGGTATTGTCTTTGTTTTTTTCAGAATGCTTTCATTATTTGCTGCCATTTTATCAAGTCCCTTTTACCTCTTCTGTGCTGTAGATATCTCCAGGCAGAGCTTTTACTATAAAAATAGAGACAATGCACCCATACAGTATCCATAGGCATCAAATTATACACACACACAAAAAAAACCCCTTCAAAATAACTCGAGCTAGGCTGTTTATGAATTGTGGAGTTTCTTTTATTAAAAGATACACTAGGAGTTCAAATGTCTTTAAGCACTTGACTTGCAGACAAGAACTAGACAGTTCACAGGCAATAGAATTGCCTGTATTCACATCCATAGGTACTTGTGTGAGGTACTCCAGACATGGATGGTTTTGAATCAATTATGCCTGTGCTGTCTAGTGCTAAGGCATGAGGCTGTGAATGAGAGCAAGTGGATTTGCCAAAAGTTCTAGTACAACTCAGTTTTCATATGCTAATTACCTGCCTCTAAGTGGTCTTTC
This sequence comes from Chloroceryle amazona, assembly GCA_027560015.1. Taxonomy (NCBI): domain Eukaryota; kingdom Metazoa; phylum Chordata; class Aves; order Coraciiformes; family Cerylidae; genus Chloroceryle; species Chloroceryle amazona. The sequence goes on from JANHFX010009620.1 coordinate 100,015, forward strand.
TAAAGCACCATGAAATACTCAGATGAGATTTGCTATTGTCTTTAAGTTCGTAAAATACATTTAATCCTTTTCAACCAGATTAATTCAAAATAATGGCACCACAGCTTCACAGAATGTTGCCAATGCTGCCCTTCTGGTTTGGGGTCAGCTGAGGAGATGGAAAAACTCTCAGGGCCACTTGCCAGCAATAGCTCAGTGTCTAGCTGCTTCATCCCTTCCTTTTTGCCAAAACAATGATTCCCATCTGCATATATTAGTTCAATTGGGGTTCCACCCTGGAGCAACACAGAGCATGCCTTCTTACACACCCGACTGCAGACAGCACCTCAGTCCTCACCTGGCCAATGATCCTCTAAACTACCTTGTGTGTGTGAGGATCTATATACAACACCAATATAGTTGGAGCTGACTTAGGATACAGTTTGAGTTTGTTTGATCTAAAATCATGGAGAGACCAAAATCAGCATGATGTAGCTGAACAATCAGAGAATTCAAGACAAGAAGCTAACTAGGTCCAAGCCAAATCACTAGTATAGAAAGAAACATGTCACAATCAGCCATGATGATGACAAAGTGAATGAATTCCCTTTTCTCATACTGTCTTTCCACAACAAAAAAAACCCAAAAGTAATTGAAGTAGTCCCAGAAACATAAAGCCCCTACTACTTCCACATTTGTGACTTTGTATATACAATAATATTTGTAGCAGTAGATTTCTGGAAGGAGTGAAGATTGTTGTTTTAACCCTGTTTTGAGATATCTTGAACTTTTTGGGCTAGTGCATCTGTATGAACACATGTAACAACAGGTTTTCTTTACTTCCTTTGTTTCATTTAGTTCTTGTTTGATCTTCAAAATGCTCAGAAGTCAGGGTCAGAACGGTACTTCCCTGGCAATACTTTTTTCAAAATTTTAGTTTTGATATATCATTCAGATAAAACTTAAAAGATGAAATTGCACAGAAATGTATGCTGTTAACTTTTCATCCTTTTCCAAATGATATAAAAACATTCTGAGAATTATTTAATGCATCACATTTCAGAGATGGATAGGAAGGGATTAAAGCACTTCAAGTAGTGAATGAGCCATAACTGTATTCTCCACAGCTGTTCAGTGCACTCAGCATCACACTAATGATTCAGTCACTAAGACTGACAGGAGACTTGGAATGAACCTCTGTGGCAATCTGTGGAGAATTAGTCAAAAAGTACAGTCACAGTGTGGGTACCCAGTGCAGGTATAAGTGTGGGTTTTTTCATCAAAAAGGAATATATTTTGGTTTTGTACCATGAGGAAAATGTGAGATGTTGCAGCTGGTGGGGAGTTGGGCTAATAATGTAATAACCTCCATTTGTTCTAAATTATCTTTTCTGTCTTTTCATACATTCTGCATCCTAAAGTGTCTGAAGCAGAAATCAGGTTGATCTTAATTTTGTAGTTACATATACCTTATTAAAATGCAAGCCACCTTGTAACCACCTGTTTCTCTCATTTTCCTGGGATCTTGCACATCTTAGTGCTAAATTCTTATGTTTTTTACTCATAAGTAGTTACTAAACACATCAAGATTTATTTTCGTTATTATGTAAGCTATCAAACTATATCAAGAGAATTTATTACATATTTTTTCATTTTCCTATTTCATATTTCTTTCTTTTTTCGTGGAGGTTAGTTTCCAGAATGCATTGTCTCAGCCTACTAATTCACACAGGTTTTATTGCTAATAATGTTATGAAGGAAGTAATCAGGTTACTGACTACTTCTTTAGACCATAATCTATGAGCCAAGCAAAATTAAAATATTTTTTGTATGCAAGGAGATACACTGAGTGCTATGAATATCACAGTGCGCTTTATTTACTCTCATATTTAATGATTACTTTTTATAAGGGTATATTCAGCTGCCTTTGCATACTATAGCACTTCAGTTTCCATATGTGAAGACTCTGAGGAACATTATTTTTCTGCGCTGACTGCTGGTGATGAAATTATTTTAAATTAAATTGTCTTGAATTTCAAGATGTGAGGCGATGACAGTTGGTCACACAGCTTTATATCCTTGAATGTTTTCAAGAAGGACAGTAGAACATTTCTTCTGAGGAAGGTTGCATTGCAAAATTATTTTCCCACTCCTTAAATACATATATATGTATACAGAGCCACTTTTCTGAAAAACATGAAGTAGTTTGCAGAGGTCACTTTGGACTCTTGTAAGCAATTCACTTCTATGAGTAAATCAAGTGCCTCTCTGCCAGTTCTCTGTCTGGCACACATCCTGATTTTATTGTTGTTGTGATTAGAAAGACCCACTGTTATTAAATACCAATTATAACATTTGGTACAGTTTTCTGAAATTCACGCACATATGAATGACGCTATTGGGAATTTGTTGTATAACCCTCATGATGCCTGCCAACTTTTTCTCCTGAGCACTTTTCTTAAGTGAAAAAAAACAGGAAAATGCCCTCAGCTTTTTTTAATGTATTAATTTTCTCATGAGGTTATTGTTGCTTTGTTCTGGGTTGAAGCTGAGAAAACAAATGACATTTGGGAACTGTAAGTTTTTATCTTTATTGGTATCTTTAGCGATATCTTTAGAGAGAATCTAACATTTATCTCTTTTTGTTTTAAGCAATTGTTTTGGGTTTAATCGCATTTTTACTGCCTGCCACTGCTCATTTAAGTAAGCTGTTGAAAAGAAACAATCCACTCCTTTCCACACTAGTTTGGTAATACCTACTAGAAGTGGAGTGAGTAATTCTTGTACTTTCCCAGAATCACACTATCACAGAATGCTAGGGGCTGGAACAGACCTCTGGAGATCAGCTAGTCCAACCACCCCTGCTAAAGCAAGTTCAACTGAAGCAGTTTGCACACGATTGTGTCCAGGTGGTTTTTGAATATCTCCAGAGAAGGAGACTCTGCAACCTGGGCAGCCTGTTCTAGTGTTCCATGACCCTCACAGTAAATAAGTTTTTCCTTATAGAATCATACAATCATTATGGTTGGAAAGGACCTCTAGGATCATCTAGTCCAACCTTCATCCTAACATCTCTCTATCCACCAGACCATTATCCATTAGTAATTTGGGAGAAGAGACTAACATCAGCCTCGCTACAACCTCCTTTTAGGTAGTTGTAGAGAGCAGTAAGTTCTCTGTCTCCTCTTCTATAGACTAAAATAAAAAATGTCCAGACTCATGTTTAGGTGGAACTTTCTGTGTTCTAGTTTATGCTCATTTCAACGTCATCTGTTTCATGTTAGTCTGTTCATGTGCTGCAATTGTTTATTTAGTACTGTCCACACGATAATTGAGCAATATGACAAGCATGCCACATTTAGTTGCCTTTGATCTTCTCTCCTTTGGGAGAAACTTTTAGGTCTGGTAGAATTTTGTGTGTCCTTTGGATCAGCACTGGGGAACAATCATGCTTTTGTAATTCAGTAGATTACTACCCATGGTATTCTTACTCTGTTTATTGAAGAAACTGGAAAATGTGTTTTGAATAAGATGAGACTGAAGAAAAAGAAAGGGCCATTCCAGAAGACTAGTTGAATATCACCCTGGAGAGTTGTTCTGAGAGATGCAAGGCAAGTCACTTAACCCAAAATTTTACTCTGACAATTTTATAGATTATGAGTCCACCTTGAAACTGTAAGGCCATGTTTAGTCTGTGTAGCACCTTCATAGATGAATCTGAAGTCAGGAGCTGTGTGGTGAATATGTGAAAGGCAATTTAATAATAACTACTATTAGGCATATTAAATTGGATAACAGGAACAAGTGTACACTTTTATTCTTCATTGCTGAGAAAATTCCATCTTTTATTTAACAAAGAAGTTTTGAAAATAAGTTAATTATGCTTGTGAAGTGCTCGCATCCTGTGTCAATAGGAGAGCCAATGAATAGGATGATAATTCCCAGTGGAGATGGGGTTTTGGCTTTACACAGTAAATGAAGTCTAGGGCTATTCTTTGAGCCCCTTGGATAGAACAGAACATTGAACAGTTGCTCATTAAGTGAACATTGTCCATCTTCTGAACAGAACAAAACCAGAATCTTTCAGTGAAAAATATTTGAACATATTTCAAAAATGTAAACTCATAAAGGTGCTAAATTAAGGCTAATCATCACTTCATGTTTTTAAGGGCTTGGTCTGCAACCTTAGTGTTCTTCTAGCACTGCGTGTTTCTGTATTTAGCATATGTACATGTACATACACAGATTTGTTCCAGTCTGACAGTCCTTCACATGTTGTTTAGTGTGTTTGATTAGCATAATCATTGTGTGATTATTTCTCACTAGCCTTAGCATATGCAAATTCTTGTCTTTTGACTGACAATGATTATTAGACAATCAGAGTATAAGGATTTGCATAATCTCTGTGTGGTTACAGTATTTGTGTGTGATACCACTGTGAATGCAAATCCTTTTTGCTCTGACTGTTTTCTGTATACTCAAGCAGTTTTCCAGAAATAATGCTGCTATCTCAACATCTCACTGCCAAAGTGGAAAAAACTACAAGAAAAAAAAATAATAAAAAAGAAAACAAGAGATGTATACTACAGTTACATCAGAAGAGTAATTAGACAAATCCTACAATTAAATAGCTCCACTAAAAGGAAACAAAAAAAAAGTATCTATCCTTAGACTCTTACAGGATTTCAACAAGTTTACTTTGGAAATTCCTTCTGAAATACTATTTGAATTACATAAACCAGTTACATTGTTTGGGAGGTGACTAGTTTTCTTTTTGCTAGATATTCTTTATTATATTTATTGCAGGTATTTTATATGAATTATTTTATTTTTACTAGGTTGAGTAATATTTCTGCTTTATGTACATGAAAAGCATCAGGTTAGTTCTACACTATTTCATTGATAAGAGCAGAAGTGGTAGTCACTGAGAAAAGATGTGTAATGCTGTTTTCAATTCACTGCATAATTATTCCCTATAATTACTAGGGCAATACTGAATAAATTAGCTGTAAAAGGATAAACCATGCATAGCAGCACATCTAGAACATCTATTTTAACCATTTAGCATCGTATTGTTCTACTTGCACAAGAACCCAAAATATTGTTGGACGTTTCTTTTTTTGTGTTTTTAATTATGCTTACTAAGATCTTCCCATCATTCCATTTCAATTGTGTTCTTTGGTTAGTTTATAAGATTCTTATTCACAGATGCATGTGATGCTGGAAAAAAAACAAACCCTGGACTGCTAACCCTAACAATGGGACATATTTCCTATGGAAGTACAGAATGTCAAACATACTTAGGATCAAATCACTGAGCAGTTGTTGAACTGTTCTCTTCCTGACGTGGAAACCAGTATATTAAGTACATGTCATCTAGATTTTAGGTTACAGGTCTGACACTTCCGAAAAGCATCAGACCTACTATATGTGCTGCACAGATACTATTTTTATTTTTTTTTTTTAACATGCACAGTTAATCAATCCTTTCAAGAGGTGTGAGATGGATGTGCACACACAAAATTGAACTGCAACATGTGATGCCTAGTAGGTCAATGCTTCCTGAAAGTTTGTCCAGCTTGTATGTGCATCTGCAGCAGATGCCAAATACCTCCTGGAGAAGGAGCTAGCACTCAGCTGTACAGTGCCCATAATCTGAGCACTTTATATGGGCAATATAAGGCTGAATGTCCAGCAATTCTCCAAAACGTCTGAGTTTCTTCATAAGTAATAGCATAACAGTACAATGCAATATAATGATATAATATTATAGAGTATAATATAATTAATATAATATAGCTACATCTGTACAATTGGCCAGCATGATTTCAGGAAAAATGATTGTAAATACTTGATGTTACTGAGGTTGGAGAGGAGCTACTCAATTCTCAATTGGAAATAGTCAAATTATGCCCCAAGTGAGAAAATTTCTGTTTCAAAAAGTTCCCCAGCTATAAAAGACAGTGGCTTTACATGATTGAAGAGCTTGCTTTAGTAACTGCTCTTCTGTGTTTCTACTAGTATGTCACAATTCTAATGCAGTAGGCAGTTTTATGTTGAACTGTTTGGTGTATAAAACTGCATCCATTGTGGAGTTTTAAAACTGGATTAATCTCCATAAGCCTAAACTGTGGTGGAAAAGATATTATTTTTTTTCTATTTTGCTTGGTAAATCATTGTGTATGTGGTTGGTACAGGATTTACACTGTTTCTTCTTATTAATGCTCTTAATAGTTTTATCATTTGTTGGAATGAATGGAGCCCACACTGAGTTATCTTTATTTCTTATCAATTTTACAATTAAGATCTTCACAGAAGTCTCAACTCTTATGTGGAAATATTAATACCTTGCCTGCAAGTATAATATTACAGTGTGCTTTCTTGACTTATTTAATTGCAAGAAAAGTGTTTAATGTTATTTTCATTGTAACACTACATTGTGTTAGCATCTAGATTTTAAGAAGTTCTGAGAGATGTTAATAGCTATGTCACTGAATTCACTTACTTACTTGAGTAATGGAGATCAGTCTTTTAGCAGGTAATTTTTTTTTAAATTACTGCTAAGATGATCTACAGCAATTTTTTCCTGAGAGCTTCAATGACTTGATGTGTTTTTTCTGCTAACTTTGTATAGGAGCATAGTGATTTGAGTCAATCTTTTGGAGCTAATTTCTTTGAGGTAAAAATGTTTTCTTACTTTTTTGATTATTTTAGGCCTACAACATTTTCTTAACAGGCTCTAGGCACCCACATTAACTTCATCCTTTGACCTGGATGCTTTTGTTTATAGACATTAAGGCAAGTCCATTAGTTTACTGCCAACCTCAAGCATTCAAAATCTTCATGTCATGCCCCTTGGCTTTAATACAGAATCAAAGCAAAACAAAGCAAAAAACCAAACACACACACACACGCAAAAACCAAACAAAACAAAAAAACACAACAATTCCTCACTTGTTTGAGCCAAAAAGTCTCAAATCACTTGCGTGTTTTCCTTTGCTACCATTTTTCTGTTGTTTTTAACTCATGTCTCCGGGATAAGAAGTCACATAAAAAGTACTAATAAAAATTATATATTAGTTAAAATATAGGTCTGTGTGTTTGAATTTCAGCTTCAGCATAAAAAAAATCTTCACAAAAGAAAAAACAAACAAACAGTAATTATTTGATGAAATTATGTAAAATTGACATTTCCACAGGAACCAATTTCCCTGTAGGTAAAATTTACCAGCCCAGGTTCTTGCTTATACAGATATTTAATGAAGATGGAGACTTGGCTACAGAAGACCTTCAGGGATAACAGATATTGTGATTCTGGAAAAGTTGCCCAGGGTTGTATGATAACACGGGATCTCCTGGGTCAAGTTTTTGGTGATTGTATGGTAGATGATTCATCCAGAAAAGTTCACATAACAGCCACTCGTTTTATCTTCAGCCTGAAAAATAAAGAACTCTTTCATGCTCTATGGCAAGCTCAAGAACAAAGAAGAATGTATTGTAATATAGCACTAGTAATGATTACAAAACAGATTTTTATCAACGTTTTTATATGAAAGCAAATACTATTTACATAACTTAAAATACAATTTCTATGTGTAATTATAAACATTCAGTAAGGCTAGAAGTGGTTGGAGATTGTGATAAGTGTCTCACCACTTGCTGATTATCTCAGCTACATATATTATTTTCCTTTTTTTCACTTACCGGCAATCCTTGCTTTCTGTTTTATGGCAATCAGCTGCCTTGCTTTGTTCCTCTCACTCTCAGCAGGGTTCCTCTCCGTCTCCCAGTATCCGTGAGATCTGAGTGTTTACCATATTGCACCTCGATATCCTGTTACCTTTCTCAAATTTCCTGCATAAAACTTCTGGAGGCTTATCACCTTTTAGATGTTTATTTGAAATGTATGGATTGGTGGTATTTCCCAAATGAAATCTTCAGAAAAAAAATAACGTCAAATACTACTCAGCATTCTGCCCCAGCTTTATTAGAATCTGGGCTAAATTTTGAAGATTAATTCTGCTTTGCAGTGTCAAAGAGCAATTGTCAGAGAAGGGCTTATTACTTTGAAGCAGCTTTTCTTAATCAACTTGGAGGCTATCCAGAACAGTTCTTCACTTAGAGACACAAACACAAATTATTGACTTCACAACAGGGCCGCGTAGCTGCGTATCTGGAAGTCTACATCTTTAGAAAGAGAAAGGGAAGTGGGCAGATAGATTTCTGTATCAGCAGCTAAAAAAGAGAAAATCTTTGGAGTGATTAGGAAAGAAACTCCACATTTTTCTGTGTCAGCAAGATAAAATTAAATACAAAATAGACCAACTATTTCACACATAATTTTTCAATTCTGAAAAATTATTTATCTCATTCTCAATATGTGAGCACCAGTTCCCCCAGAAATCCAACCCCATTAGGAGCTAGAGTTCTTACTGTGAAGATGGACAAATCCTACTCCAAAAATTAGTTATTCCATCTTATGAGCCATGGTGGTACCTTTCATATACCTTAGAGTGCTTCTTTGTTGGCTTTCTTAACTTATGGCACTTGAGAGAGAATATTAAGGAGTTTAATGTGTTAACACTGAAGAGTAAACTAATAGTATTTCACAACTCTGGTTATCGTAAAGGCAAACAGTTACACTGCATCAAAGAATGAACAGTTTCTTGTTACTATGTGATTTATTCACATATCTGAGCTTGAGGTCTCCCAAGTATTTTGGTTCTTCAGTGGCAAAAAGAACAGTGTCTATATTTCTTTAGAAATTTAGGCTAAATTTATTCAAACTTCATCAGCAGTGAAATAGTGTCTGTTAAAATCAGGTCATGCTTTAGTGTTGAAAACTGGAGGATAGAGGTCTATTTTTTGTGCTGGTATAAGAAATCACCTCTCAGGTAGTGGAGCAGTTGGGAAAAAAAAAGCTGGTACTATTTACTTTTGTATGTGTTTGTGTTCCTTCTGGTCTACACAGTAGTATTTCTGCACTGTGAGCTTTTTCAAGATGATGTTACTGAGTAAAATGAGTGCACCTAGCAATGGTTTGATCACCTCAGAAAGTCTTATAGAACATGTTGTAGTTTTTCAGAACCCAGTATACTTTGACCTCAGCCATTAGTGTTATTTTGGGGTTATGTTACAGTGGCATCCCTAGTTTCTAGGTGGGATTGATGTCCTTTTATGCTGCGACAATGTATGAGGTACTTGATTTTCATATCAAATTGAAGAGGATGTTCAAAGTGAGGATTTCTTCCAAACCTTCCTATAAAGCTCTGCCATTTTCCTTGTTCCTATATATATATATTTATTTTTTTTTTTTCCAATCTGAATTTCTTTTCAACAGGAATTACTTTAATGACCTGCTTCATATCTGACAGTGAACAGCTGTCAGATGATGCAAAATTTCTGTAGTGATCCATTCTGGTTTCACTGCAATAGAGGCCATGACTGTCTAGCATTATGGCTTTCATGAATAATTGATTGCACTAAGGAAAAGCTCTGATTCTTCATTTGTCTACTAACCCTTTGCTAACAGACTAGGAAAAAAAAAAAAGAATACTGGGGACATGAGTAAAGAAAAAAGTGTGGGTTTTTTTCTCAAGACATATACAAATTATACCGTGTGAATACTGCTTATTATCAGAGCTTGACATTTAGTTATAATTGCTTCATGAAAGTATGCGAATTTTTAACAAAGCAATTTAGAGATGAGAACTATCAATGGCTTTACAGAGTTGCTTTAAAGCGATTACTAAATTTTAAAAAAGACCTGTCAAATGTTTCTTGTGAAAAAGAAATAGAAATAACTTTGACCAATTAATTTGGGTTAGTTGAATTCAATCCTCCATGTGCAAAAGTGTCTTGAGTAGCTTTTGTGAAATTCTCTGCCAAAACGGTACATTTTTTATTGAGACTCTGACTTCCAGACATTGCCAGATTAGCATTCTGGTAGAGGTTATTTCAGAATAATGCTTTTCATGAAAGTCAAAATTCATCCTTAAAGTACGGTTTATTCAAAACAGTTTATTCTAAATGGCTGTGAAAATAATCTTTGGAGGATTTGGATATTTCATAGGTTGTGTTTTATGGAAAAGGTTAATTTATTGGTTCCTGGGATTTTTTTTTTTTCATGATATTGAGCTCTGGTGTCTTATTCTCAAATTATTTATATGATATTCTTTCAGATTTGCATAGATAATTTTCTTAGTAATTTAAAATATCTGTGTTTCTTTTAGTGAGCTAGCTTTTCTATGAAAAAAAAAAGCAAAACAACATAAACTGCTGTTTTGATAGGTACACTTGTTCAGCCTTTACAGCTTTTATCTTTCTTCAGTAAATGGAGTTTGCTGCTTACAGAATTGAACTAAAGATACATATTTAAAGATAGGTAATGACACTTTTCCCTGTTCCTTTCTGTAATACCTCTTTGTAAAACTGCATGAATAAGAAATATTAATTTTCAAAGAAAATTAATATTTTTCTATGGTGTGGGGTAAGGTATGGCACGATGAAAAATCTGTTTTGAGACTGTAGATAACATAGCATACAGTGGAACAGAAAAAGCTTTTATTTTTCTTTTTCTTCTCTCTTTACAGATGGACCCAATTCAAAAAGCTGTAATAAATCATACATTTGGGGTTCCTCTTCCTCATCGAAGAAAGCAAATCATATCATGCAGCATTTGCCAGCTGAGATTTAATTCTGATGTAAGTCAATCATTTTGTATCAGATTAGAAACATGTACTTATCTTCTAAGATGTGCCATAATTTGCATAAACTGAACCTAAATGAAACGTTGTGATTTCACTTTGTGGTTCAGCAAATGAAAAGGCTATAGGATGATTCAAATAAACACAATTATTTGGCAGTGTTTGTACACCCATCCAGATTTTCCCTGCGGATGTATCCCTGCAAGCTCATCAACATCAGTTGTGCTGCACAGAGTGTAAATAGAAAAATTTATTGATCCATTACTGCTAAGAAGGTTGGAATATTTGTTGGGTCCTAATTCTTTTACCAGTCCTGGTTATAGTCATCTTGCTTTTCAGCCTGTAAATGTTAGAAGTTATTCAGTCATACTTATAGCCCTTGTGGAGCTATGTACCTTTTCCTACCTTTACAACAATATTTCTGCCTAGCCAGAATTGTATTTTAATGTTCCTGTCCTGACAGTACAAGCTTTTAAGGAAGGGAAAAAGAAACCAAAACAAAAGAAAAACAAACCCTGGTGATTGTTTTTGTAAGGGTGTTTTTGTTGTTGTTGTTTTGGTTTGTTTTTTTTTGTCAGTTGACTCTTACCTTATGTCCTCTCACTCCTCCAGCAATGAAGTAGAGCAAGCTGAACTGGAGATGGTCTCTCAGAGAGAGAGAGGAAACCCATCCCCTGTAATTACTCAAGCAAGCTGTGCTGTGGTGCTCCTGTTCTGTCACAGAAAAGCCTCTTAGAATTTAACTCCTTTATCTCCTTCTCTAGGGTCACTGTGTGTGTAGACAAAACCTGACATTGTGCAATGTATTTTCTTCTGCTATTCTAGTCTCTCGAGCAAGATTCTTGACATGGGCATTGCTGGTGGAATCTTTTTTTCCCCCTAACAAATGTCTTTCATTTATTACCTCTTTTACTATTTTAAATAAGAAAGTTACTTCTGTCAGCGAGCTAGGATTGTTCAGTCTGGAGAAGAGGAGGCTCCGGGGAGACCTACTAGCCACCTTCCAGTACCTGAAGGGAGCTTACAAAAAGACTGGAGAGGGCCTGTTTACAAAGGCCT
>JANHFX010009620.1:124559-140824 GCA_027560015.1 Chloroceryle amazona
AACTGTGCTATACATAAGCTTTGGAAATAAAGAAAAAGAGAATATGGGAAGGAGTTTTATAAAAGAAGAGACAAATAAATATTATTCAATAACAGGTGTGATGATGCAGACTAGGATATTAATATATGGAAAGAAAGGAGACCTGAATCTGTCGTAGTCCATGTTTAACATTTGGGATATAGTAACAGAAAAAGAGGTGATTTGAGAAATGGAAAATTTCAGATGGCTGACTAAACTGTAGGAGAAAAAATTAGAGCTATCCAGGAGCTTTTCATGCTGAATGATCACAAAGATATTGATCAAAAGCAAGGGAGGAATCATCTCAAAGAGAGTGTGCCCAAGTCCAGAAAGCAGAACAGCTTGAAGACAGAATCCTGAAATAAATTAGTCTTGTCAGTGCAAGTCTTGTTTTTCAACTGGGAGGAGGTTTGTCATCTAGACATTCTCCAGCTGGGGTTACATATGATTCAGATCTTCTCTAAAATCAACATTAATGATTTTTTTTTTTTTCCCTTCACTACTTAAGCCTATATAAAAGTTTAGATGGCTGAAGTCTATCAGCTCTTTACTGGTTTTATGTGTGTTAAGAAATAATGACAGAAGCACTTCTACAATAGTTTAAATGGGTAGCTGCTTTAAATCGGGATTTTTTAAATTATCAGAGTTTACATGTTGCCTCTCTCAGAAAATCTACTTATTTCTAAAGATGCTGATTTTCATATTCCCTGAATGGGAAAATGAAGGCAAAAAATATTTATCTTCTTTTTCCCTCAGTGTGCAGCCTTCCATGCCCACCAATGTCCTCATGAAATCAGCTTGGTTATTTATTGTGGCTGCTCTTGACATTAAATGGACAACAGAGCAGTAAGAGATTGATTTACAGGAGGAGGTATAGCCACTTACAGTAATTGGACTATGAATTTTCATTCACGTTTTGAAATGGTTTGTTGCAGTAACAACAATCTGTGTTTTGCAGGTATGACTACTTTTTCCTATAAAAAAATGCATATACTAAATATGCATTTTTAATAGAGCACTTTTAAATATAATGAACTGACAGTTTTGGACTGTAGCTAATAAGCCAAGATTTTGCTTCTTTGGGAGGCTAAGAGAGGCTCATGGTGTTTCAGTATGCTCTTTACAGAAACATGAGTTGCATTTAAGACAATGTAGGGGCCTTCAGTGTTTCACTGCAAGCTGTTCCGGTGTGTGCAAAGGTACTTTTTGAACTGACAAATGATGGGTTGGCCCTTGAGGCCCTTTGGCTGGGGAAGGCACATAATTCTCCTAATTGTCTTCCATCAGCACCAGAAGAGATAAATCAACAGGATGATCTTATACTTAACATCACCTCTCAAGTAATTTTCTGAAATTCTTGCACTATAAATCACCACATATTCAGAACTATTTATTAAAGCTATCAATTTTATGTGATAAGGTGATTCTTAATTTCTGTTTGTTTAATGAACAGTAGTGGGCTCCACCTCTTTTTGGAGACGTGACTGGGAAGAAGGAAAGGGGACTGTGAAGCCATGTGGAGCAAAGATTCACATAGACAATAAATTCTGTTGCTGGCTCCTTTGGTAATTAAACTGTGTAGTCAAAAATCCACCAGGGCATGATTGTGTAAAGGTCTGTCTTATTGTGTAAAGAAGGTAGGGTCTGTGTTCTGTAAAACATCAGGGAGTTTTAAACCCATATTCCTGAACCTGCAGAAATCATAGAATTATATTTGACTGACTGAAAGTCATGTTTGCACTTGACTAAATAAACAATTCAGCCGTAGATTTAATCCATCAGCAGCAGATGACTGCTTGTCCTCCTACCATATTTAGACTAGTAAACCCTTTGGTTTAGTATGAAAGCTGCCAGTTGTCAGCCTGAATAAATCTGTTGATTTACCATGTGTAACCCTGAAGGTGCTAATACATCTTAAAGTTCTCAGCTGAATGTAAATAACTGTTTTGTATTTGGAATGCAATAAAATGTATTTTTTAGGAAATTGAAGGGCAAAAATATTAGTCTGTACTGTTCAAAATTCTTATTACTCAGTAAAAGTGTGCGTCATTGAATGGTAATCATTTATCCAGTTTATGATTTGTCTTGCAGAGTAGGTGGCACAAAGGGGCACTTCATCCAGAACTGGGACTGTGGGCCTCATGAGTCTCTGAGGTGAATGGCTTGTATGAGCATAGGGACAACATGGTTCCTACTCTTAGGGCCATCATGAACTCTGAAAAACAGGAAAATGTCCTGGGAGAGTTAATGGTGGTTCTCAGGCAGAATTACATGACTCATTGCCAATGTTTATCAAAATCTTGATAGATCATAGAGAACTACACCTGCAAGTACTTGCTTTTACAAAGTTTGCCATCTACTCTTACCCTTCTTCATCCATTGTTTGAATTTGTACCCTTAATGTTCTATATAGGGTAGAGTCCTTGTTTTCTTGGTTTGTCTAAGGTTTATTCATGTTGGAATAACTTTCTTTATTGAAACAGTTTATAGTGTAAAGAACTACATTTGGGAGGTAAGTTATTTTGCTTATTTTTATTACAGTTTTGTGATATTTTTATTATGGTATGGACTCAGATGTAGTTTGGCTCCAGGATTAAAAATAGAAAATTGATTTAGAATGAAAAGATGGTCACACCAATTCAGTTGAGACTGAGAGTTCTAGGGGTTGCCTTCTTCTGATGTTTTATTCCTTAGATATCATTATGTAGGGTTTCTGATATATGCTGTGGCTTTATATCTGTCCATAAACTGCTGCACAGATTATTTGCAATCCAGTAAAGAAAGCAAGACAATGGATTATATCTCTCTGACAGAACTGTGAGGGTCTCTGTTAACTTTACAGCTGGATGTCTGCCAAATATATATCAAGTGTACTAATGCTGGAAACCTTTCCATCTAATATAATATTCCTGGTGACACGGCACGTTGTCTGTGGTGTGTGTAGCCATATATGTATATGCAAACACACATCTCTCACAAACAGGTTTGCTGTAATATAAAAGAAATAGGAAAATATTCCTGTACATATCACTCAAATGGTGTGGCTGTCTCTAGCAGCGTTAAGTACAGGCGAGTAAAGAATGAGCAGAAAAACAAAGTCTGTTCCATTTCAGTGCAATTGTTCTGGGTGTTCTCAATTTTAATTTTATCACTATTTTGTAGGGTACATTTATGTACAACATACCAGTAGCAGCTCAGTATGAGTACATAACATCAACCAAGGATGTAGTTGCCCAAACATATGCTATAGTGAGGTTAGATAAGTAGCATATTCCAAGCTGCATTTAACACATTTTTGTGGTGAAAGTATGTCTTTTTTTGCTCAACTGTCAGGTTTCTTTCATGCTGTACATATTGTTTTCTTGGCTCAGCATAAAACTGCCCATGTATGTTTAAATTGTTTCCACGGGGTCCATGTGGAGCATCACACTCGCTTTCAGTTACCAATCCAGGGTGAAATAAATGTCAACATTTCTGTTGATTTAAATGGTGCCAGGATTTCACCCACACAATCTAAACTTAACATGCTTGCTGTCTTTTCTTTTTTTTTTCTCAGCAAGGTGGTCCTTGCAATTTTCAAAGGGCAATGAAAACAGCATGGTTCATTGTTTCTAGATTTTGGTGTGTAATGAATTCATAGGAGTGTATAATGAAATAGTTGTAAACCTTCTGCCAAAATGTTGCTCCTTTATGAGAAAAGTAATGAAGTATATTAGCTACGCTCAAAATATAACTTCTGAATCAATATGCCAGAAGTTGATCAATAATATGCATATTAGGAAGGTAGCAGAAAACACTGAAGATTTGAATAAATGAACTAAAGAAAGTTCTTCTTTTGCAAGAGGGCTTCTAGAGTAATTTGCTAACCTCCTATGATGGGTGATTTCAACATAGATTTCAATGGAGCTTGGACTATCGAAGCAACTAGCTCATTCTTGAAGATATTTTGTTGTTTTTAACACATTGAATTAGCTCATTACTGCTGAATATGTAGTGGAAAATAGCATCTGTTTACAGTGCAATAATATAAAAATTACTTACCAGTAACAGAATAAGAAGCAATTTACAAAAGCTAATCATATTTGCTCACTTGTCTGCAAAAAGTAAACTGTTAATGCATACCCAAGGGAAAAAGCACTTATTGAATTATGCAATTTAATAGTAGAGTTAAGCATAATATATTACAGATTTATTTTTTTTTACGATCCAGTTGTAAAAGTCATAAGAATATGAACATAGAAAGCATAACTGTACCATATTGCTTTTGAAGTCCAAAAAGCATGCTGGAGGCCATGTCAAATGTCAATATCAAACTGTCCATACACCCCAAATATACAACACCAGCTTAGAAACCTACTAGATTTCCTTAGTGAGAGATCTGTCTTCATATAGCTAGAATTTTTCAGCAGGATGTCCTCCATCATGTAAGTTTGGGGTTCTGCAAAGCATACTGAGGCATATTGAGAATGATCACAGCAGTGAGACATGGTAGGTGTAAACTGAGACCTTTTCGCAGTTTCAGTCCGTAATTAAAGAATCTTATTTAATTTTAATCAAAGAGGATTCAGAAATCTCTACTTCTTAGAGAAGCCAGTTTTACAGAAGTAATTTTCTAGGGACTAGGGTAGACATGTTAGCTTTTCCTTAGCCCTGCTTTGTCGCATTGTGCCTTGTTTGGATGGCCCATGTGCAGACTTTCAGAAGACCTTTTTACAATGAATGCTCTGTGCAAATTTTCCATGTTTCTCCCCTGATATTTTCTTTATCTTCAAAAGTCTAGAGAGGAATGCTTTGTTCTGATCTCACATCTTAATACAAAACTTTCAAATGGGCTTCAGCCTGTTTGTGAACATCATACTTTAATACATCTGCTTGTGGAACTGACAGTGGTTAAATGAATTATTTTTAAAGAACAGAAGGAAGAGAACGCTTAAATATTCTTCATTATTCATTGAGGTATTTTAATATTTCATTAGTTCTGACAGTATAACTTCTTCTTGGTTATGGATGTCATTAAGTGTCCGTGGCTAAAATTTTATAGAAAGAAAACACAAAGTCTTTCATTTCACACAAGTGTTGTGTGAATTAAGTCAGCATTTCTTCAGATGTTAAAACCATGCCTGCAAGCTTAAATTAACCTTTTCTTACCAAACTACAGTGGTTCTTAATCAATTCAAGAGCATTCCTGCATTTGATGGACATGGATAGAAAACTGTTGAAAATAACTGACTTATTTGCACCAATTTATGCATATCAGATCTCTTAATGCTGATATGTGAGAAGTCTGAGATTTTTTTTCCTGTAAGAACAGCATAAAACCAATAAAGAGCAATAAATAGGTATAAATATATTCATAATTAATGGGAATAGGTATTTTTCTGCACCAAAGAGTTTGGAGTCTTAGCATTAAATTTCAGTACCATTTTGAAATTTCACTCTTTCAATAACAGCTTCCCAAACAAATCTAAAACATGAAATGATGTCTTAGGTTTTAAAATCATAAAGGGCTCTTACACATGCCTACTTTGACCTTTCTTATCTTACACACCATACAATTTCATATAGCTGTTCCAGTTTTGAACCTGATAACCTGTGCTTGACTAAAGGAAATTAGAAATGTAAAAGCCAATGCAACTGAACCTGAAATATAGAGCATCTCTTCAAAACTTACCCTGTAACACTTCAGCATATAAAATGTCCTGCTAATTTCAGAGGGGCTACTCTTATCCAGTAAAGCTTGTAGAAAAGACACTGGTTTCTTGTAGCCTCAGTAAATATTTGGGCTTGGTCAATGGAAAAAAAAAATAAATTATCAGATTGCAGTGTAATGCAAGGTAGAATGAACAAAGGTTTGTAGGAAGAAGAAAAAATATAACTGCATTGTAAACAGTAAGTAATGTCAGAACATTCTCACTAAGTTTTGCATAGTGCTTTGTATCCCTAGCTATGGCTTCTTTACATAGAAACAGCTTAAAGGAGTGAAAGATGCTGACATTGCTCTGGATGAAGCCCAAGCACAGGAAATGGGAAGGTGCAACTTTGCTAATGCAAAGGAGCTAGTGAGCTCAGGATGCACCCATTTGCTCTGATCTTTGAGTCTCATGGTACATTCATGAGTGTACTGAATAAATGTTTTATGAAGGAGAAGTGGGAGCAGGAAGTTTTTCTTTCCATGTAATAAGAAAATTAAATACTTGGGAATTAACATACTGGGACATGTGTTTTATTCTGACATAGTAATGGTGTAATGTTTCCTTTCCTACAGAAAGATCCATTTTGGTACTTGCTCTGTTACCATGTATTTGGCTCTAGGGAAAGTGACTAATTGATAAGTCATAGTGTAAGGGGCAAAAGCTTTATCTCAGAGCATATGTGAAAGAAGTCGTATTACATGTGTCCTTACACACAACTGAATGCATAATGCAATTAGGTCTCTGGCACTGTATTACAGAGTGGTGTTGATGATAGAGTGCACAAAAAATCAAAATACCACAATTCAGGAGATAAAAGTAAGCTTATCAGAAGTAAGAAACAACAACAGGCAACATTTTTACGAACTGTAATTGACTGCAGCTTGTATGTATCAGACAGAAATCAGGATACTCTTTTTGTTCAATATGAGACATGTCATCACTTTGACATCATCTTTGAAAATTACATTACATGTCTTCATCTCCTATTCTGCAAAGGCTTGCACAGGTACTTAGCTTGTTTGTCTATGGAGCTCTGTTGAAGTCCATTGAGTTCCTTTTTTTTCTAGAAAGTAAGCATAGGACTTGTGAGTAGTCCTGAATTTCCTGCCTGAACTTACTGAGAAAACAAAAAAAGCAGGCTTTGTAAGAAATTATTTTTGAAATTTTAAAATAAACTCAGAAGCATTTCCACTACACAGAATAAATCTCAGTGCAAAAGGCTGTACAGTCCTCTTCTTTTTTTATCAGGTGGTCTCACAGTAAAAGCCCTGCCCTAGACAGAACCAACTGTTGGGAATTTCACAGCTGTTAGACTTTCTCTCTGTGAATTTCTCCAGTTTACTTACTGGAGAAGTTCTGTAGAGATCAGCTCAGGTTCTGTAAATAGCACATACCTGGTAGCATACAGATGTCTCAGATGCATGCTGCAACTTTTCCTGAGCAGTGATGTCATCACTGACTGGCCATGCTTTGGAATCATTAGAAAAAAAATATGATGCTTGTTCCAAAAATAAAAAGATTTCTTGATTCTAATAATTTCTTGTCTGCTTAGAAGAACTGAAAAAATATATTTTAAGTACTTATTGACAGCCCAACTTTAGGAAAATATTCCTTACTCAGAGATTAAGACAATATGCAGGATAGACATCTCATAAACAGTTTCCCTTACTTCAGCAAGGACAGAAACCCTCTTGGCTTATGCAGTTGTGTATTATTATTGCTTTCCCTGTGTGCCCATCTTGCTGACAGTATTAGTCTGATCTAGGAAACTAAGTTTTTGGTTTTAGAGCCTTTTACTCTGGAGGATGCTGACATCAGTTACTGATGTATTAGCCAAAATTGCTACTATCGTATCGGGAGTAACAGCAGAGGTGATGGTAGCATCCAGTAGCTGGTAAAAACAAAGACATGATCAGCTGAAATCTCAGATAGACAAAAAGGACTTTTCAGTACTCCCAGACCTTGTTTGCAGCTTTCTAATGGTGCAGACAGGCTGCAGCCTTGCTACTAATTGGCCACATGACTGCATGAAGCAGAGCACTGTCCACAGTAGACCTATTTCAAAATACATACTGAAATAAGAAAGACATTATGCAGGACAGTAGGACTGAATTTTTGTGAGGAAGAATCGATGGAACATATTCACTACATGTTTTTTAAGAAGTTCTTTTTTTTGAGAGGGCTTTTGTTTTAAGGTATTGCCTAGAAGGAATGACCAAGTCAGGAAAACAATCTGTAAGGAGATTAGTAATATGAGGTGGGCCAGGAGGGATATGAAAAGGATAGAAGATGCAGTGCTGGTAAGCTGAAAACTCTGAGAAAAAGATGAGACCCTTTCTTGTCTCAATGAACAAAATTATGCAATGTTTTTGTTGGGCCAATGCATAAAGAACCTAAGTGAGAAGACATATGATTCACTGAAGTCCATTAGACGGAAGGACAAACTTATTTTGAAGACTTACATCTAGGTATGATGAATGTAATTGTAAGAGAATGCTGTCTGGACTGTTTAAAATATTTAAACTTTCTTATCATGTTTTACACATTGCAATTTGCTTGGTAGTATGATGTCCTCATGGTAACTGTGGTACAATATTGTACTTAAAATACAACCGAGCTTTGACACTAAGGCTAGTATTTTCAGCTGATCACAACTGCATATAGAATTTTTTATTCTTTTATAGTATGTGTATGGCTGTGTGTTTATAACACATATAGATGTAATACATGTTCATATAGGAAACTACATTTTACATATTCTAACAATTTGGGAAGGTTACAAAATACAAGGATTAGAAAGTTCCCTAAATATTCAAGATAGATACATAGAAGCAGACTAAAATAGTTGTTTTGCAAAAGAGATGCTTAAACTGACTTGTACTGCACAAATAGGCAGAACTTCATTACAAATAACCTTGAAAGGTGATTTGCTTTTTAGACATCTTACCATTTCCTTGAAGTAGTTCCCACAGACAAAAGTATGTCTACATGCAATTTGCAGGCTCAAAGCCTTCAAAATTTAGTTAAACATGCATGAGTTTTTCAACTTCAGATATGAAGTAATAATGTGCCTTTTACTTCCTTGTTAGACATCTTTTTCAAGAACAGATAGTTTCTTAAAGTTCACTTTAAAGTTGCACCAACAATATTTGACATATTTCTCATGCTTTGTCACTGACTGGGTCACATGTTAGCTGACAGTGACTTGTCTTCACAATGATAGGGTTAATTCTGTGTATCTAACATGGAAACTATGATGTGAGAAGCAAACTTGGAAACTATGATGAAAGAAAAAGGTAAACTCTTTGTTAAGCTATTCTTCTAATGTACTCTTTTGTAATCATAAAAAGAAACAGAATTTAACAGTAGATGGGTTTTAGGATCATTGATTGACTATGATTATGAAGTGTTCTGTAGTAATAGGGATTTTTTTTACTATGGGATTGTCCTGAATCTCTTTTATTTGAAAGAACCTCTGATTTTAGATCAAACAGTTGCTTCTCAAAAGGGACTGGCTTCCATTAAAACAAGCAATTATAGAAGTCAGTACCTTTTTACAAAACATGAAAAAGGAAATCCTCCCATGATTTCCATTGGCTTCGGTAGATGTAGGATTTCACCTGTAACCTCTGCTCATAACTCGTTTGAGCACAATTTCTATTTAGCACAACTTGGAAACCTAATTTATAAACATGTAAATGTTATCTTATTGGGTTTTGCAACTGTTGAACTCTGAAGTGTTCCAGGAGGAGACTCCTTTTCATCCTTCTGAAGTGTCAGTCTCTTCACTCAATTAAGCATCATGGTTGTCATCAAAAGTAGGACTAACTTGTCTTTCCCTCTTCTGCTCTCTCTCAGTATTTCTTAATTCTTCATGAAAGTTGGAAATAATTGCATTTTATGGCCTGTCCTATTTTTGTATTTAGCCTACAAGTAAATACCATTTAAGTAAAGAGTTTTATAAGCTACAAATAAAGGCCATTTAAACAGGGAGGATTATTTTATTTCTCTTATGGATGCAAGAAGTGATTCAGTGAGGTACAATATTTTAAGTTGCTGTGCTGAAAAATGTATTTATGGATATTTTTCCATTTCATACATTCTTACTTCTGCAAGGAAAGATAATGGCAGGCTCTTTAATTTTAGGGTTCCATTTCAATTGTAAAAGTTCAGCATAAGCCAATTCACAACTGGTTAAATGCTTAGGTGCAGTGTGTCTTCTCTCACATAGAACTATCAGTAACGTGCCAGCAACAGTTATGCTGAAGTAAGCTCAGATGGCTTCTTGTTCACATAGAGGGTGGAGATTTAAACTCTGAAATAGAAAAGGCATAAAGATCCTCTATAAGTAAAGGCTGCGTAAAATGGCAGTGCTCTGCGGGAACTAAGTAATGAACAACTGTGTGTAGCAGCCTTCCTACTTGCAAATTTAAGCAATGTGTTTCTACTGTGAAGCAATTTCATTTGTGTATTTCATAACACTGAAAAGGTCATAAATTTCTACATAGGCCCTCATTTTATCTTTCTTATGCATCCAACACTGATTGAATGAATTTTGTGGAGTTGTAGTAGAGGGAAGAGATCTATCGATGCAAGAGACATAAATCTGGGGTGCTCTGACTTTTGTGAAGAAAGTTGAGCTAAGTATCAAGTATATTATCAAGTATATTGAGTATCAAGTATATTGAGTATCAAGCTAATATCGACCTTCCTGTTTCAGTATTAAGGACCATGTTCTGATTACCTTTCTGATACTTGATGAGTGACACTATTAGTTAGGGAAAACAAGTGCAGTCAGAATCTGGAACTGACTGATAATTAAATTTGACTAGAAACTGTAAAAATACTTGACATAATAGTGACATGAGGATGTACAGTATAATGTCATTTTTAATGCATCATTGTAACTTGACACTGGTCTTTCAATTTAACAACAATTAACATCTCTAGACTATTTGTATTTGGCTTTACAGTATGTCTTGATGTTATGTGTTGGGAATTGTAAAAGGTGCATGATTGTGCTGTTTCTGTTTGAGTTGTTTCTAATTAATAACTTCACTGTCCAGTGTTCTTTCAATAAGGGTACCTAATACAGTATTTACATTATTTTAGGTATAGAGAAACTGGCTTTTCAACCAAACCGAATGATGCATTTAAATATACAAGAGCATATGCATGTGTCTATATCTGTACATGTATACATGTACACATATACATGTTCATTGGTTTAGACAATGCCTCTCACTTCTTTTCTACTGACCTTGAGCTTCTCAAATCTCAGGCATCTGGAAGGAATCATGACTTTTCATGAAAGCTGAAAGTCATAAATCTCAAGATTAATTAACATACACTATTACTGTGCTATCTACTAGAACTTCCTCCCTGCCCAAAATCTCGCACATTAAATAGCATTAAATAATGACTAATAGATGCCAGAAAATGTTGAATTCTTCTACCTGCAGTAGTGGCTTAGTGAGCTGAGTGACAGTGTCATTTTATCCCTTTGATCCTTTGAGATTGTAGCCGCTAAATTACATACATGTTTTTTTCTTCTTCTGATTTGTCAATAGAAGGGATTTGCCTTTCTTATTTGTTCTAAGTATCTGCTGTTGTTTCATGTCAGAAACAAAATACTAACCTGTCTGGGTCATTGGATTGACCCAGCAGAGTTGCTTTTCATTTTTTCAGTTGTGTAGTAACTAAATATTCACTATTTTTCTAGTGTCTTAATAATTTATCTTTGAAGTCAAAAAGGATTTTCTTTCAATAGCTTGAAGTTCAGTATTAAAAACAAAAGACACTTTCCAGGTTGTTAAGTTATTAACTGGAAAGCTATATTTCTTACAAGAGATTAAATAATTAGAGAATAAATAAACTTGGAATATTGATACAAATTCCAGTGTTTTTTGTATAAGGTTTAATCTTACACTTCAAATACTATTTTTTAAATATATTTGCAACACAAATTAAATAAAGACTAGTTCGTATTAACTCATGGAATAATAAAGATACTTTCAGTGTAATACATAAATCTTAATAGCAATGCACATACAAATGTATTTTAGCTTAGTGATATCAAGTAGCCAAAATATATTTGGGACTGTGATAGGATTTGTGCAAGCTTTCTCTGTGGAAAGGATGCTTCTGGCTTTTAATTTTGCACACTACCTTTTATAGCAAGTGGACAAAAGTAATTATTTTTCTTAAGTTAGGCAGTTGATTGCATATCTGCCTTATATTCAGTTAAATCTTTGGTGATGGGCTTTAAATACAATGGTTTATGTTTTGCTTTCTTTTATTTCTGCTTTGGTTTCTGTTTGGGTTTGGTTTTTTTATTTTGATTTGGCTTTTTTACTGTCAGTCTTTGCTGAGAACTTCCTGATACCAGTCTTAATAGTAAGCTGTTCTTTGAAGGAAGCTTTGACAAAATGTTTAGTCTGGAATTGAAACTGGAAAAGTGCATAGATACTGGGGGGGGAGAGTTCCTCCCTGTTGCCTGAGAATTCTTATGTTTTTTTTAATACAAAAGCAAAAAAAGTCTTGATAGAAAAACTAATGATAGAATGGCAGACTAAACCAACCTTATTTTGGTCTGAAAGTCATACACTGTTATACAGTAATACACTATATTTATCAAATTGGAATTGCTTGAGTATTTTTTCCATTGTTTTCCAAGCATCATTCTAAATAGACTTTTCTGTTCAGTCACTACTTGGATAATGTGAATGGTACCCATTATTGAAAGGTAGTCTGTATTTGTACTAATACAGAGAATGCCGGTTTAGAAATGAGCCTGATTGCATGGTTCATTTTGTTCTCCTTTGTAGAGCCAGGCTGCGGCCCACTACAAAGGCACTAAACATGCCAAGAAGCTCAAAGCACTGGAAGCCATGAAAAATAAGCAGAAATCTGTAACTACCAAGGACAGCGCAAAGACTACCTTCACTTCCATCACTACCAATACCATCAATACCAGCTCTGACAAAACAGGTTAAGCAACAATCTTTGTTGGTTTTGTTTGGGTTTTGTTTTGTTTTCTCATTTAATTCCATGTCTGTTTGGTTATGTGCTTGCCACATTGATTCATACTCAACTCATCTTTCTGTGTGATACTGATTTCTTTTCAATAGTTTGGTGAGAGTATGATAGTCATGTAACCGATTCCTCTTAATGAAAAGAGGCTCATCATTCTTTTAGGACAGAATGCAATACTCATGACCTGATTAATTTTTATAGTGGCTAAATTATTACACATCAACGGATCTAAACCTCGTAGTTCATATTCAATATCTCTTTGTAATTAATTACATATAGCACTTTTCCTTTAACTGCAAACAATGTAGCAAATTGTGCTACCTGTGTCTAGAAGCCTCTTGCAAAAGCATTGTTAGTAAAAACTAATTTTCATAAATTTCAAACATTGCATTATTTTTTTTAAATGGCTATTGCATGGTTTTGAGCTGGAAAATAGCTGTATAACTTTTGTTCCACACAATCAGGTAAGTGCTGTTGATGCCAATTATTCTCCTTATATGAGTCTTCAGACTGAAGTAATATTCTTTACATTATTGTGTGGGTAAAAGATATTAGTTTGAAAATAAAACCTATGTGAGTATTTGGTAAAGTCAACAGGATTTGATTAAGCTTGTACTGGAAATTTTGAAGGAAGGATGTAAATTCGCTGAAGGGTCATCTATTATCTCACAAGGTACGTCTGCTCTTGTGTATGAAGGGATACACTTTGCATATTTAGTCATAATCAACTCCCTTCCCCAAACAAGCCAAAAACAACCACAGCAAAAAAGCCAAAGCTGTGAAACAGCAGACACCTTTCTACTGATGCTGAAAACATCTCATTGGGAACCAATTCTCATGCAGTAAGTTTAGCATTCTAAATTGATGTGCACTAACCAATTATAGTATAACAAAAAAAATACCTTGCAGATGTGCATTAATTTCCTTAAGATACATCTTTGCTATATTGGTTACAGACAGATACCTCTATGTCTCACTTTCTATATGTATCTTTGGGTTAGCCCTTTATTATAGGCAGCAATGTTTTTATGGAGATTTATATCGTAATTATAATGGGATTGCTCTAAAAAAACCCTGTTGTTCCATTATTTTCATGTTGGCTACCAATGAAAGAAGGAAAGAGAGAAAAAATTCTGAGTACTTTTGTTTTTATGAGAAAAGAAATCAAGCATGGGAGAATAGGAACAATGTAAAAAGTTATTTATGGAAATATATGTGTTTCTAAACATAACATTTAAAAGTTTTTCCTGCTGTTACCTGTTCTTATGTTCAGAACAGAAAGCCCCTTTCTATTTCCATACAACCCATGTTGTATGGAAAGAGTGACTTAAAAATTACAAAATATGATCTAGTGATTGCAAAAAATAAGTGAAGAGAAAAGAGAACTTTTAAAGCTTTAAAATGTATTATTCAAATGCTTTTCTCTTATGTTGTGTAAATTTGAAGGATTTTCAAAGGTGCTTTAAATCCAGTCTGAGTCTTTCCATCAGGCTTTGAATTAGATCCATGACAATATATATGAACTGTCTTGTATCCAAGGTCAGTAGTACAAATCAGTTTTTATATCAGCATAATTAGGAAAACAACAGAAATCCAGTTGCACACAAAAGCAGTGGCCTATGCAGGAGTTTCCTCAGCTTTACACATTGTGTAAAGCTGGATAAATTTACTAGAGTGTGTATATACTTATATATATGTACATGTATATGTATTATACATGTACATGTATATAACATGTATTCTATGTTAGAAGTACTGATCTTAAGGACATTTAAAAAGACATATATTGGTGTTGACAAACAGCCCAAAATCTGACATAGCTTTTGAAAGGTCATGGAGAACAGGAAAGATGTCTCCGGAGTGGAGGACAGCCAATGTCACTCCAGCCTTCAGAAAGGGAAAGGAGGATGACTCGGGAAACTTCAGTCTCACCTCCATCCCTGAAAAGGTGATGAAACAGCTCATTCTGGAAGTCATCTCTAGTCATGTGGAGGAAAAAAGGGTTATTGAGAGTGGTCAGTGTGGCTTCACCAAGGGGAAACCATGCTTGACAAATCTGATAGCCTTCTATGATGGCATGACTGGCTATGTAGATGAAAGTACAGCAGTTAATGTTCAAGCAAGGCTTTTGACACTGTCTCCCATATCATCCTTATAAGTAAGTTTAAGAAGCATGGGTTTTAGATGAGTGGACAGTGAGGTCGATTGAAAGGTGGTTGAATGACAGAGCTCAGAGGGTTGTGATCAGTGGCACAGAGTCTAGTTGGAGTCCTGTAGCTAGTGGTGTTCCTCAGGGGTCAGGACTGGGTTCAGTCTTGTTCAACATATTCATCAGTGACCCAGATGAAGGGATGGAGTGTACCCTCAGCAAGTTTGCTGATGATACAAAACTGGGAGGAGTGGAAGATATAACAGAAGTTTGTGCTGCCATTCAGCAAGACCTGGACTGGATAGAGTTAGAGAGGAATCTAATGAAGTTCAACAAGGGCAAGTGTAGGCTTCTGCAGATGTGGATGCCCATGCACCAGTACAGGTTTGTTGTTGACCTTCTGGAAAGCAGCTCTGTGGAGAAAGACCTTGGAGTCCTGATGGACAAGTTAACCATGATCTAGCAGTGTGCTCTTGTAGCCAAGAAGACCAGTGGTATCTTGGGGTTCATTTAAAAGACTGTGGACAGTAAGTCAATGGAGGTTCTTCCCCCTCCATCTCTACTCTGCCCTAGTGAGGCCATAACTGGAGTACTGTTGTCCAGTTCTGGGCACCCTAGTTCAAGAGAAAAAAGGAACTGTTGGAGACAGTCCAGTAGAGGGCTACAAAGATAGGGGACTGGAGCAGCTCTCTTATGAGGAAAGGCTAATAGACCTGGGTAGCTTAGAGAAGAAGGTACCTTATCAATGTTTATAAATATCTAAAGGACAGGTGTCAAGAGGATAAAGGTGACTCTCTTCAGTGGTGCCCAGTGACAGGATGAAGGACTATGGACACAAACTGGGACATAGGAAGTTCCATGTGAACATAAGGAAAAACTTTTTTACTTTGAGGGTGTCAGAGCACTGGAACAGGCTGCCCAGAGCAGTTGTGGAGTTGTCTTCTCTGGAGACATTCAAAACCCACCTGGATGTAAACCTGTGCAACCTGCTGTAGTTGAAGTTGCTTTCACAGGGGGGTTGGACTTAGATGATCTTCAGAGGTGTCTTCCACCCCCTACCATTATGTGATTCTGTCATTTCAAAAATACTGAGATCAATATTCAACTGCTGGCAAAAGCCCTATTCAACCAGGGGCATTTAAAGAAATGTGGCCAGTTGTAAGCAAATGCAAATACAGTTATTACAGGCCACTGTTGATGTTATTGGAGTAGAATAGCATCCTTGGTGTAAATCATCCTTTGTAGAATCAAGCATGTAGGTGGGTCAAGGGGGTGGGGGGGAAGGAAAATTTTGGGTAGCCCAAAGCATAACATTTACAGAGAATCAGACTTTGGAGATGACAAAAGGCCCCTAGTTTGGCTTGAATACC
>JANHFX010009620.1:141134-165507 GCA_027560015.1 Chloroceryle amazona
TGCGCCCGGTTGTTCCTCTGCCTCCTCCTCCCCTGCTGACCTGGGGCTTCGCCGCGCTGCTTCTGAAGTTCAGGTTGATTAAGTTGTGCGTTAGAGGCTGCTCGTAACGAATCACCGCGGAGAGGAGACTTGAGGAGATTGCAACGGTTTGGACCAAGCAGCAAACCGAGGTTATTTAAAATAAATTTAAAAAAATAATTTTTTTCCTTTCCAGTTATTCTATGTCTTATATTTTCTTTTTAAAACTTTTAAGGGCAAAATGATTTCTAAAAGCCAAAATAACTTCAGAATATACTGCACAGTGTGAGCTTGCACATTTGTAAAAGATCTCTGTAAAAAGTAAAATATTCTGATAGTAATATGCAGCTCCGAGGGAATAATTGTATAAATTAATACATGTATTAATCTTTCATAACTAGAAATAAAGTCTGTTACTAAGTCCCTGCATTTGTGATCATTTGAAACAAAAGTTTTTTCTACTGTACTTTAAAACTCTCTACTGAAGATTAATACTTCATTCCAAATACACTGAGGATAGGGTCATGTTCATATCACCTCCAATATATCATGTACAGCAGCGGTTAAATGGTGAATTACATGTCAGTCACAGCACACTGGTCAGGACTTCAGTTCAGTGCTTCTGCATACCCTCAGCAGCTCTAGCAAAGAAAATGTCATCAGGAAATCTGCAGTGTTATGCAATGAAGATTATATAGTACACAAACTTATTCAAGAGCTGAAGCAATTTGTTATGTTACTTATTCTGAAACTATTTTGTTAGACATGTTGCCAGTATGTGTTCTTGCAATAAATAATGGTGAATGTGCAAGCCACAATGTAAGCGGACTCCATAAAACCTTTCATAAATGATTCCTAGTTGTTAAACTATGTGTTAAGGAGAAAAGATAATATATGGGGTCATTTTGCTCATTCTGTGAATGTTGCTTGCCTTTTTTTTTTCCCCTTTCAACAAACTTTTAGCATTATTAAAGGCTTGAACTTGAGAAATCTTTAAGGGAATAATTATCATGAAGAGTTACATTGGCAGTCACATAATGGATAATGCCATTCTCAACATGTGGGAACCTTTTTCCAGTTCCATTAAAGTCCTTTAATTTGTATTTACCATTTATGATGTCATACCTGTAGTCACTCAGGACAGAAAAAAATGAAACCAGGACCACTCCAAAGACAAGCCAACTTCATGGTAGCATACAAGCCAGATTTCAGTATTGCTTGATTCTACAATTCAAGGGGTGACAATAAAAAATCATATTTTCATCATATATTAACAACATGCGTACATATCCTCTCATATGAACTTGTTAAATATCCCTGGTAGCTTTACAAATTGACCCTGCTTTCTGCCAAGGTATATTTTCCTCATAAGGATGCTTCACACCTTTACTTTGGCTGTAAGGATAGAAACTTTAGGAATACCTTTCAAACTATATTTAGATAGAGTTTTCTATCATCCTAACTATATGTCTTGTCCAGTATAGTCATTATGCTGCACTTCGACTGTTTGAATCTAGAATTAGTGTCTAAGTTTATAGCCATGTAAAATGATAGCCCTGGAGTTGTTGCATATGTCTAAATACTCATTTTTTCCAAAGCTATTGAAGTTAAAAAGGACTCTTCATGACCACATTATCACAAATTAGGTCTTGAACATTTGGACTATATTTATTTCTTTATTGAGCAGAAAGTTCATCATGAGTTACATGATTTATTATCAACTGAGAAGGAGGAGGAGACCTCCTAATATGTCACTGGGAGACATCGCTATCACAAAGTCTTTAATGTTGCTGTTTAATGTTCTATGCTATATCTTAAAGCCTATGTACTTAAATGCAATGAGCAGTTCCTAAAACCAGAGAAAAAATATGTGATGAACAGAAAAGTGTGTATCTGGGCCAAGGAACAGACAATATCACCTATCATTAGTACAGTCTTAACAGCCAAGAGAGTCCTGTGTTGTCAGAGAACAAAATACTGGCACCTGTCCTAAAGAGTTTACAATCTACATGTAAGATTAGAGACAGCTTAGGGAGATAGCCACTGTTAATGTAGTAGGCAGGTGTTTTAAAAGAGCAATAGCATAAACATCTTAAAGTGATAAAAGCATCACCATAAATGAGAACACTGAAATATACATTAGAAGGAAAAGAAGGACAGTTTTTTTCCCGAAGAAAGAACATATGTGTTGGTATCAGCATGGGAGAAAGGATAAATTCTCTTATTTTCCTTCCACTGACACATATGAAAATTTTTCTTTGTGGGACAATTTTAACTGAGCTTCTCCTTTGCAGTCCTTTTCTCTTTTTATCTCAGAAGTTATAGGTCAGCAGATGAAACTTGCTCCTGAAATAACAGTTTTAGCCCAACTGGGATAATTCTAAAATGAGAACAGGCGAAGTAGGAGAGAGCAGCCAGTCTGGCAAGGTCTTTAGCATGAAAAAGTAAAGCAAGAAGGAGGAATAAACTTTGAAGGAGAAAGAAAGGAAGATGTCGTGACATGGAGAAATTCAGGAAGATATGTTGGAGTGTGGCAGCCACAGAT
Organism: Chloroceryle amazona; assembly: GCA_027560015.1. Taxonomy (NCBI): domain Eukaryota; kingdom Metazoa; phylum Chordata; class Aves; order Coraciiformes; family Cerylidae; genus Chloroceryle; species Chloroceryle amazona. The sequence continues at coordinate 143,698 of JANHFX010009620.1, forward strand.
ACCACAGAAATTCTAAGATTCTGTGAAGAGATCTCAAAAGGGACATCTGGAGATTGACTAGATCACTCTTGCAGGTCAGAGCAGGGTCATCTAGAGGAGGTTGCTCAGTATCTTTTCCAGCTGGGTTTCAGTATCTTTACAAACTTACTGGGCAGCCTATTCTAGTGTTTGACCCCTCTCAAAGTAAAGAGTGCCCTGGGTTGGGTTCCAGTTAATTATCACAAGCAGCTGCTGGCCCAAGCAGTTGGGAAGGGCCACAGATGGGATAAACAACAGAACCAGGCAATGGGATAATTGATAGTGATATGTCATGCTGCTATATAAGGGGAGGGCTGCCCAGGGGAGGGCCACCTGGTTTCAACTTGTTCCAGGCTATAGCAAGGAAAGTTGTATCTCAGGTAAGGGTAAAGCCTTATGGTTTCTATTGCTTGCTTTGTATATTATTTCCATAGCATACTTGTTTCCTTTTCGCTTTGTGTTGTTTTATTGAATTGCCCTTATCTCAGCCTATGGGGTCTCCTCTTTTTCCTCCTCCTGATTCTCCCTCCCAACCCAGAGTGGGGGGTAAGTGGTTCTGTGGTGGGTGAGTAGCTCTGTGGTGTTTAGCTGCTGGCAGAAGTTAAATCATTGCACCAAGTCGATAAGTTTTCTTGTATATTTAAGTCCAATTTCCTGTATTTCAGTATGTATCTGTTTTGTTTTGTGCTGTCACTGAGCACCACAGAAAAGCACTTCTATCTCCCTCTTTTATACTTCCTGACCCTGTCAGACTTCAGTATATATCAACAGGATACATCTGCGCCTTCTCTGCTCCAGGCTGAACAGTCCCAGTTCTCTCACCCTCTCCCCATATAATAGATGCTTCAGTCTCTTAATCACTTTTGTGGCCTCTTGCTGGACTTGCTTAAGTATGTCCATGTTCCTCATATACTAGGAAGCCCAGAACTGGACTTGGCACGGCAGTTGTCTCACTGGTGCCAAGTAGATGGGAAGGATCACCTTTCTTGAGTTGCTGACAAGTCTTGCTAATGCAGCCTAATATGCTATTGGCCCTCTTTTCTGAAAGACAGCACTGCTGACTTATATTTGAACTGGTGTCCACAGGGACTCCATTTCTACCTCCTGGGATAGTGTATGAGGTTATTGCTGCCCACTTGCAGGACTTTGCATTTCTCTTTGCTGAATTTCAAGGGACTTTTGTTGTCCCATTTCTCTAGCCTGTCCAGATTCCTCTCAATGGCAACACACCTATCTGGTATCTGGTGTACCAGGCACTCCTCTCTATTTTATCCCTGGCAAACTTGTTGAAGGTGCACTCTGTCTCATTTTCTTGGTCCTTAATGAAGGCTTTAAACCACTGGCACCAATATAAATTTCTGGAGGACTCCCATAGTGACTGACCTCCAATTTTGTGCTTATGACCACAACCTTTTGGCAGTTCATCCGGCATTTTCTGTGAAAATGAGAACAAAGAAACTGTAAGGAAAAAGAGTAAGCTTAAAGAAGAGAACTAAAATGGAAATGAGCAAGACTTATGAAGATCTCTAAATTTTACTAATGCATGGCTTTAATAAGTTTGCACTAGTGTCCTATCAGGCAAATCATGTAGAATTTATGTAATATGCATTACTATTATAAAATGAATTTTACATGCAATTAGTGGGTTTTTTTTTAAAAGATTATTGATGTGACCTGATTGAAGTGCAAAGCTCTTTCTCTTGCATTTTAAATTGTTTATATCTTTCAGTTGAAATATGTAACAATTTCAGGGGTTTTATTTTTGGAGCTCTTATCTTTTTAAGTGTACTTCATGGCCTGTTATATACTGTGTTGTCTTTGTGTATTGTGCCTTTTCTAATAATTCCTTAGTGTATTTTGTCACCCTTGCAAACTTTAACTGTGCTTCTGTGAGATGACTCAACAGTCTACAAATACTGACAGTAAAAACTAACACCGATCTGTTGCCTTAACATCAGCTTACACTGGAGATGAAGTTGGTCTGTAAGATACATAGGGAATGGTGGCAACAGGTTGCACGTTATGTAGGATGTCTTATGCCATTACTGACATGGAGAACTCGGCTTCAAATGCAAGGTGTGTTTTAACAGAATGGAATCTCCTGAGATGCTTAGACTGTTCATCTGTGCTTTTGGTTTTACTTATATGGAAGAGGGAAGTGCAGAGGTTATTAATCTCAATATTCTTTGAGATCCTAGGTGAAATTTCTTTGACCAGCTATAGAAGTACGTATTGACACAAATTTCACTGGCTGCTCTTTACTATGAGCAAAAATCATGTCAATGAAGTCTAGGGCACACTTCATCTTATTCTAAAGTAAACATCTGTAATAAATCAGATGATTGGTGAAGACCTGAGAAAAAGCATAAAAAATGCTGGTGTAACTAGGTCAGAAATTAACTGCTACACTGATAGCTAAAGTTATGTGAGACAACTTTCATGCTCAGTGACCAAACTGCTCTTTCCTTCTCTGTGTCAATTTCCCACACCTGATTTTGTTTCTTTTTAACTGAACATGAATTGTGTAAGAATTTGGTGCTCAGTGCTCAAAATCTGAGTTTTGGTAGTTAATTCTGAATGACCATGTAACATACGACACTGTTCCTGTCTGTCAAGTGGAAACTTTAATATGCTTTTGTATAGCTTTTAGAATTCCCACTGACAAGAGGAGAATTTCTTGACTTTTGTTTTTTTAAAAAACATGGCTCTTTTCTCATCTAATTTTTCAGGCACAGAAGGAAAATTAATTTCTAATAAGGTAGACTGCTGGAATATGTATAGTTTAGTATTAAAATTTTAACATATTTTTAGTATTACATTCAAGCATAGGTTTCTTAGTGAACATATCCTATTAGCAGACTTTATCTCTCCTGACTGTGGTGTCAGGGTACTCTACTATGTGCTACTTTTAAGTTTCAGAACTTCTGCTCCAAACTGCAAGAAAAATATAGTGCTGTCCTGGTTTGAGTGAGAACAGAACTAATTCTGTTCAGTAATTCTACTGTTCAGTTCTTCTAACTAACTGTGCTTTCTGAAGTTAGCAGCCTGTTTTCACAGGCAGCATCTGCTGCTGGCAGTGATAACACCCCATGTTTAGAATTACTACCAAGGGTGGTGTGCAGACCAAGGCCACTGCTGGATCTTGTGCACCACACTGGGGGTGCAGGAAAGTGAAAGGCTGCACCTACAGGGAGGTGCAGACAGTGCAGGTGACCCCAAACTGACCAATGAGGTATTCCAGCCCATATATGTCATATTTGGTATAAAACAGAGGGATCTGGAGGGTTTATAGCTTGCTTACTCTCTAGGGGTTTCCCAGGCTCCTCTCCACTCTTGGACCACTTTGCCAGCTTTTGCTTAGCTTGGCTCAGGTCCACTTTCAGATCCTTCCTAGGAGCATCCAAGGAGGACTCTGTCCATTCTGTCTTTGATCCCAATGGGTGTGTTTCTGAATCTGGTACCAGAATCCAGTTCCTGAACACAGCTCCCATCTGCTGCGGGGCCCAATCTGGAACTCCCCCAGTGCCTGCTTCACAGCATCAGTGGTGACAGTGATGTAATTACCATCAGGGGTGTTGGGTTCAATACTGGTTTTGTATATATTTGTACATACTGTTTTTTATTATTATATTTTCACTCATTAAAACTGTTGTAGCTTCCTTTTCTAATCAATAACTCTCTCTCCCTTATTCCTTTTCTCTTCTCCTTTTTTGAAGGGAGGGGGGTTAACAGAGAGCATCTCTTATTGGGGCCACCCTGAGAACTGTGACAAGTGCTCAAATGAAAACTTGGTCAAATAAATCTTTATAGGACAACATATAATTGACTAGTACCATAGCAATTTCTTCTAAAAATATGAAGAAATATTCTTTGACTATTTGTATTCATATATTTCTGAATATTCAATTGTGATATTTGCCCTTCTGTGTTCAAGACAGGTGGTTAGCTGTTGTTTCCTGCAATATCATGAATTAGCACCTTGCTTTTATCACTTAGTCAAAATCACATGTATGTTAGCTCTGTACATAGATGTATTTGTGCAGTTCCTGGTTCAACTCCAGAACCTGTAATGGACAGGAACTCTCATTTGAAAATAAGTATCACCTTTTCTCTTATCTCTGCTCTCCTTTTATTTACACTATCATTTTATCCCCCTTAGTCAGCTTTTGAGCTTGTTTTGGGTTTTTATTATAAACATACGTTTTGGTAATGGCTACGCTTTAATATATGGAAGCTTTCATAAACCTTAAAAATTACTGGATTATTTCTGCTGTTGCTTTCTGTAGCTCCCCTATTTTATCATTTATTCTTCAAGTTGTTCAATCCTTCATTTTAAGGGCAACTCATCTTAACTTTTCCATTAAGCAAAGCTGAGAGAGACATGCTGCTGGATATTGACATTAACATGAAAAGTGCCACTGCCTCTTTATTAGCATTTTTCATGGACAGATTTTCTTGTAATCTTTTGTAACTAAAAGGAATTCTATTTCTAACAATTATATAAATGTCAACTGTATTTAAAATTCAAAATAGTATTTAATACCATTAAAAAAATCTGCTGATGGATGCATAGAAAATTTAGTGTATGATCCCAGTGTGCAATTTGCTTGTACAGCTTAGGCTGTGGATACCCTTTTGTATGTAATTAGAATATCGAGGCTGCTTAACTGAAGACAATTCAGTGCAGCCTGTTTGTATATCTTTGTTGTTATGTTTCCATATGCTTTATTATATCATAAAGTATGCCTTTGTTTTGGCATGTGATTTCTTCACATCATTTCAGCATTACTTAGGGCACAGCAAAATTAACAGGCTAATTCGGGGTTTAGGTTTATGTGATCCTGCGTATGAACTGATTTCCTTTACAAGGCAGTGTTTTAGTACACATCAGAACAGAACAATGGTCTTGAAACTTGAGTTTGTAAGGATTTCTGCTTCATATTAACTTCCTTGAGATATTTTGGGTGGAGCATTCCAAAGTTGCAAGTTTTAGTTTTATTTGAATGAGAACTTTAAAATATAGTCTGAAAAAGATGTTCCGATTCTCTTGTCATTTCCTTGGAAATTAGAGATTACTGATTCACAGCTATCAGTTCTCTTAGCATGCCTGGAAAAGTCATCCCAAGACAGTAAAATCCAACTCTGCTACAACGCCTTTCACTGTAAATCACCTATGCTTTGTCTTTTCAGTACTTCAGACAATCTGTAGCTAACTGCACCACATAAATGTTATCAGCATTCCACAGACTGTTGTACCATTTTTGCATTAGAGCTTGATGGTAATTTGGAAGACAATAGCTTCTCTTTTGATCTCTATGTTGAACTAGGGCTTTTTCTTTCCTTCAGAGTTTAGCCAAATGGCAATATAAAAATAACAGTAATTTATGTGTGCCTCAATTGATCATGAATGTGCAATAAAATCCTTCTTTGCTTGCATCTACATACATGGAGAGCTTTGTTGTATGAACACCAAGTGTTTTCTGTGGACACAGCTGCTTTTGATTGGGATTGCCTTGACAACAATTTTATGCTTGACTAATCCTGCAGATAGAAACCACTGTCAGTTGCAACATCTGTATCAGCCTATTGAATCAGTGTGAATGTCCAATACTAGCAATGGTTCATAGGTCTGAAAAGCTTTTTTGTGTTGTAATATTAAGTAGGATCTTTGATAGTTTCTCAGGAAAATGTGAGCTTGGCTGCTGTGTGCCTGTAGTTGTATTTACTAGAATTCTTGGGAGTAGTGATCTGTTTATCAGTTATTCATCAGAAAAACTGGATGAAGCGCTGTAGCATGTGTCTACTTAACGACTCATTCTTCATGGTGAATTTTGTTTTATTGGGAGTGGCATTGACACTAGCTAGCCAGATGGACTGGGAGGCTCTGCAGTTCTAGCCATTGGTATTTCAAATAAATTATGGTATTTCAGTCCTAGATCCTCTTTCAAGTTTTTACTGTAAAAAATCAGCTTCAGAAGCCTGTTACTATTGCATAATGGTTTTGTCAGTTTATAGACTAAATTAGAATGGAGCAGAAGCTTCTTGATCCTGTGCTTGCAATTAGGTGGTCAGTTTTGTGAGTCTGGAATTTTTCAAATGAGAAGCATCTGCTTTGGGGGGAAACAGGAGAGTAGCTAGATCTTCATTTAAAAGATCCACGTTTTCAAGCTGACATTATACTGGCTGGACAATGTAGAAATAGAAAGTAGTTGCTTGTTATCTGTTTGAGGACTAGTTTTGTTTTGTATGGGATATTTCTAAGGCAGAGTCAACCTCATCTCCAAAGATGCTTTAGAGCTTGCTTAGGTTATTCTCTTGTTATTCCTGGAATAATCTTGCCATGCCTAAACCAAGAAAGGAAGAGAGTACAGTTAAACCTATGAATAAATGTACTGTACTAAATGTTTGGAGCTGTTGCTGTAAGATGCCTTTATAGTGTCATTCAGTTATCAAAAGACAACTGGAGCTGGAACAGTTGTGTTAATAAATATAAGGGAATCTATTTACCTTGTCCATTTTATTGGCCATTCAGGATAAAATAACTCTGCATAGCAGAAATCATTCTTTCTAGAAAAAGGACTATCCTACAGATATCTAGAGTAGACCCTTTCAGAAAGAGACACCAGAACTGAGTACTACTCAAAATCTCTGTGAGAGAGAATAAATATCATTGTTACAAAATAAACTGTCTTCTATATGGAATTCCACATCTTTTAATAATGTACTTTAAGTATTAGCAGATCAGCGATTTCTTTCCTGAGCAAGAGAAGTCTCATTTATGAAATTCTTCTGTGCTATGTCATTGCTTTGCTAAAATATACCTTTCACTTACTGTATTAATGGAGTTACGCTTTGCAAATACTTATTTTATATTTAGTTGTAGTTAAACAAAGATAAACCACACTGAAATATTAGATGGGACCAAATACTTTCTCAGTTCCTGCCATTCTTCCCCTTCATTACACCTTAAAAAAAAAAAATAAAAAATCTTTTGAATGATTGAATATATGCCAAAATACAAAAATTCATGTAACAGCTAGTTGTTTTAAGGTTTGCTGGCACTGCAGTTGTGAATCATATAAATAACCCTGAGCTAAGCTTAATCTAATTTGTTGTTCCTGAAGATACTGTTTGAGGAGGAAAGTAAATATGTGTTTGGTCTTCATGCACCTGAACTCTTTGCTTATTTGTCTTAATGTAGTTTTCCATATACTAAATGGCTTGCTTACGGGTAATTCATGCAGGCCACACAACTTCAGAAAAGGTATGTTAAGACATTCTAAAAATCCATTTAGTGTTTCAAACATCTTGGAAAAAATACTATTTATTTCTCATTTTATCTTTGTGCATTCTGCACTTTACCATAATGTATCACATAGCAGTCTTCCAATATTAATACTTTTGGTTTATGTCGTGTCCATAGCAGAATTAGTATCAAAGGAGCTTGAGAAATTTCTGTTAATTAGAAAGGAAGATCTACATATTATTACAGGAAAAAATGGCTATGAAGCTAAATATAGGATCATAAAAGAAAACAAAAAGGTGCTTTTAAGTTTATCAGGAGCAAAGGAACTGTCTGATAGATTTGAGAAATGAAAAAGCCGGTTTACTTATGTAAACTTGATGGTATAGTTAATGTAGAAATGCTTTCCATGTTAATTGTAACATTAAGTGTATTCAACCACAAGTACTAAATTAAACAATAGATCAGGAAAAAGCTTCAAAAGAACATTTTTAAAGAGCTTTCTGGATATGTTTTGGGGTGGTTTTTTTTTTTCCTGTGCGTTATACATGCTATAGAAAATCAAGAGGACTAGAAGAAAGTTATTGTCAGTTATGTCACTATTCACAAAAGGTAAACTGGTTGAATTGAGTATTTATAGGTCTATCAGCCTGACACCAGTCTTTGGGAAAAAAATGAAGCAACATGTAACAGGGGACTTGAGTAGTGAAGGAAAGGAGACCTAGTGTATATAATGACAATGAATATGAATTGATAGAAACTTGTACTTTCCTATCTAAAATTGTTTTTATGAGGTTACATGATTGAGAGGAAAGCATGCTGATGCTTTCTGTTTGCATGGCTCTAGAATGTGCAGAGGTTAAAAATTATCTAAGATGCTAAAATGATACAGAATGAATATGGTACTTATAAAGTGGATATAAGCCTGCCAGTTATAGGCCTTGAAAGGCAGTCACAAGGTATGAGTTGGTGTGGAAATATTCCAATAAAATATTTTTGGAATAGGGTCTTAACTCTAGTCTAAGCTTACATCATCATTTACCTGCAAGAATAATAATGTTTTCACAAATTGCAGAGGATATGAAAAATATCTAGTTCTAGATATTTTTCCATATGTCTAGAGTCTAGATTTCTATATATCTATAACTATCTAGAGTTCTAGACAAGTAATAAAGATGAGCTGGAGATTTAGTGAATCAAGTTCTTTTAATACAACAAAAATGTGTTGTTCTTGAGGAGGAACAATTAAAAAAGAAAGAAAAAAAACACATTGAAAAGTTGAAGGACTTTCTGTAAAGATGAAGAGTGATTAGGAGTACTTGGTTAAGTATCAGCCACACAGGAACCACTGGTGTAGCGATGCTTCCAGAAAGCTTGGTGAAAAAGCCTTTGTGGGGTTTTTTTGAGGATAATAGAGGAATGTAAAGATTTTTATTTATTACTGTAAATGAACTATATTTTTTTTTTACAAAGAATATCATCAAGTTGAGTAGGAACTTAGGGAAAATCTTAGAATTATTTAAGAACAGTATAATGGTGAAAAACCTAATGAGGTAGATGCATTAAACATCAGTATTTCCTGTATCAGAGAATGTAAGCAGTATTTTGAACTTTGGTCTAAAAAAATTTGCATTAAAACAACAATGTAATAATAAAACAACTCCTAATAGTTGAGAGATGTGGCAATATGCAAAGATTGCAAGTGGAAAATATTCTCATTCCCCAATCAAGACAAAACCTTTTTAACACTGAGAAGGATTATAACATATGCCAAATGTCATGTGAGACTCTCACACTGATTTGACCACAGCTATTAGATTTGACTCAGAAATTAATAATGGAAGTTTTCTGGGTAACGCTCTGTTGTATGTGAGAGAAAACTGTGGACATGTATATTTGAAGCCAAAACCAATATATAATTGGTCTTACTGACACCTCAGAGAAAAAAAAGTCTGTGCTACCTGGAGACTGCAGATCAGTATATTACAGGTGTTCTGTATCAACGTCTTTTATGTGGCAAATTTAATAGTAATTAAATTTAAACATGAGACCAGTTCATTTGACTTCAGTCAGACAATGTGCACTTTTAAAGCTCAAGAACTGATTCTTAAAGTATGGCCTACCTAGGTTATAATATTTTATCTTTCTGTGTTTTGTATAGGACTGGACAAATGAATAGTACTTGATTAAATAAAACTCTAGAAAAATACAATTTCTGATATGTATTTGTCTGCATAAACAAAGGCTTTATGGTGCAAAGGTGCCTGTACCTTGCCTGTGTCCTTAATTTTCACAAAATGGACTCCAGATAATTAAGATGCTTTACTTTTCTGGAAGACTAATCTCTTTTTATTATTGTACCTGATATAGTATTTCCTTTTTCTGTCATTGTTAGAATTTGAATTGAGAGAATTAAAATTCATATCTTAATTCCCAAGCTATATACTTTCAAGCATTTTCCAACTTCTTTGAATGGGAATTCAGTACTGTTTTCACTTAATGATCCATTTCTGATTAGTTTTAAACCTTATAATAAACATTTTAGGAAGGTCAGAAGATCTACTATTTTACACTAGAGTTGCATTTATAAAAACATAAGTTGTAGCATTACTTTTAGTAACCCATGTTTCCAGCTAACCATTACAGAGAAAGCAGATTTTAAAAATTACTTTTTTTTTCCACACTTTTCAAATTATCTCAGTTCTCCTTGCAAATAGCCATTTTCTTACATTAGAGCACTCGAATGAGCTCTTTAGTTCATTCACCTTATCTGAGGAGTTTTGAGACAGCTGCCATGCCATTTTAATCCCTTCCTGTGGTACATTTTAGTTTTTACTATTTCTGGTTCATTTTCTGCTCTGCTGGTTTAATAGCTGCAAGTTCGTGGTATCATCTTAGTTGCATAAACAGATTACTCACTTCAGCCATCTAGTCAAATTTGCTTGCAGTATTTGCCATTAATAAATCACTGTTTCCCAGTTGGAAAGATGCTTACTTTTTTTCCTGCTTTCAAGTATAAGGAAATATCAGCAGCCTTTGATGGCAATGCATAGGGAACCTGAAATACATTGCAGATCTTGCTAAACAATGTTGTCACGCTTTAGCTTCATGTGCTTCCTAGCTGCTAGTTCCTTGTTACACCACCAAATGCAGTGCAAGGGCAATGGCTTGGAGAAAGGTTGGTGTGTTATCTCCCTTAGAGTATGACTAGTCCAAGGGAGCTTCAGAATTTAATAGATCATTAGTAGGGACAATGCTTGCAGCCCCTGGGAGCATGCTGCTTGAAGAAAGCTTCTGTACAAAATCAATAGCATGAATGGCAGTATCTCATAATGTTAATTATCTCTTATTTCAAATGACTTGGATTTGGGAATTGGAGTAATTTTTAACCCAATAGCAATCACCTTTGTGGCAATAAGCTTATAACTTTCACCTCCCTCATGAATATTCACACATACTGATCTATCTAGAAGCGGTGGGTTTTTTCTGAAAGCACAAGTCAGGCGTTTTTGTTTAAAAGTAGAAAGTTCATACATGTTACCTGGACAGTCAGATACTGATTTATCAGGATGAAGAGGGGAACTGTAAGGAATTTCACTTCTACTGCTGTTTCCTCAATAGAGCTTGCCAGCCTGATCCGTGCATCGATCCTGCAGCAATTGCTCCAGGTATCAACAGCAAGCATCATAACTGTACTAATGAGCAAAGAAGGTAAATTATGACCATGATGAAAAGATGAACAACATGGAAACTAAAGGATTAGATGTACTGACAAAACTGGTGCCCTGCTATATCTGGGGTCCAACCTCCACTTGCACAGGGGCTCCATCTTATTTTCATATTTTTAGCAGATACCTGAATGCCTGAGTCGGGGCACCCATTTAAGGTTCACTTAATTGTTTAAAAGGCAAACAAGAATAGTTGCATCATGGTACTTACAGTATATTTGGGTAAATTTAAAGGAAAATCACCCAGCTTTCCACTGAAAATTTAAACTTTTGTCACGTTGTTGTTGTTGAGAATCTTTCATACGTGTTTCACTTCACAAAAATTTGAGATTCTCATTTACAGTTCTGTTTGCCCTATGCTGGGGGATTCTTCAAACCCTCCACTGCAAAGGCTGTTCACAAATGCTGAGTTGTTACTGGGCTGCCTTTTAATTCCACAGTGGTTTGTCTGTCTCCAAGTCAACATCCCTAGTTGTCCTCTATCACAACTGTGAAGCCTACTTCAGGTCTATCTTCTAGTATCTTTTTATTTTAAGCTTTTAAACATCCTAGCTAACTTTAAGAAAGAAAATGCATGAAATTTTGAATTAGCCCATTCCTACTAATTAGCATTAACAGTGTGTTTGTCAGCACTGTAGCACTTAGTTCCACATTTTTATTGATCAGTAATAGTCTAGAAGAACCATCTGTGACTGGAAATCTGTCTAATCATTTCCTTCAGGTAACAGTCTTTCTAGTACTATAAAAAGACTTTTAAAAATGCAAAACACTTTCTAGGACACTTCAAATTAAACCCTTGAAATGAGAATAATGAGGGGGAAAAAAAGATGAGGAGAGAGGGAAAAAAAAAAACCTAAACCAGGTGTTAGGTATACTAATCTGCTTCATCCAGAACAGGTTATTATATTTTGTATTATCTTGCACCTCTGTGTGTCTTATTTGTATTCATTTTGTTACTGTCTGCTGTTTATGCCAAAAAAAAGAAAAAAAACCCACACAAACAGACAAACCCAAAATCCAAATCAGAAAGTTGGAAAATACAGTTTCTCTCTTTTCTCCTCTCACACAGAGCTGTGCTATTTTAAACTTAGTGTTTTTTACTTCCTCCGATACTATGGACACTGTATCTAATAAAGATGGCTGTCATTATAGAACTCATGAGATACATTGCTGACATTTCTGGGCTTACGTAGTTTGGAGTGCATTTATCTTCCTTTGGTATTGTGTCATCTTGCTCTGAGCAATGGCTATTTTGTGCACACTTGCTTTATGATTGGCAGGGAATGCTTTCTAGTAACTAAGCCCATGCTACTGAGTCTCTTAGTACCTGTTTGAAGAACATGCTTATCTTTTTCAGAGTCATTACTACAAACTTGGGCAGTTTCTGAATCAAGAGGGAAGGTTTGATATTTTACCAAAGTAAGAAGATTCTGTAGTAACTTTTCTGTTGGTTTGGGTTTTTTTGTTTGTTTTTTTTTATGGGTGTGTGTTTGTTGCTTTCTTTTTTAAAATACATCTCTGATTATGTGGGCTGACCAGAGAAATTTATTTTTCAGTGTTCATAACTAGGCTAATATACTAATTGCTGGTTTGAAGAATTCATTATTGTTTATTTTGTTTTAATGGTTTTTTTTGTTATCTGATGTGGATGTCTGAAGTACTGATGTAAAATATCTGAAGTATTGGTAATAAAGGTCATAAATAGACCAGAAGAAGCCTTAGGAGACTTAAATATTTGATCATTTCATAGCTAGTTAAAGACATTTCTTAATTTAGCTTCAGGTATGCTAATCACCCAAGAGATTGAGCTTCCAGAAATTGAATTTGGTTTAAAAGTGTACAGAGTAGATGTAGAAAGAAGATATAACTCCCCAGTACTAAATGGCTGACTGACATCAGAACAAGGAAATTGAAATACCAAATTGTTCTTCTATGTAGGAGCAAATGTGCTCTTTTAAGAGCTGTTCTTTCTCTTTTTTTACTCAGAAGGTAATATTCACATAAATAACATTCAATAACATTTGTTGTTTGGAGCAACTCTTTAACCTAACTTGGCTACAAGCTGCTGAAGCAACAGTGCAATCTATAAAAGATTCCTCTCTTGGGTCTGTAAGGAAATGAATTACTCTAATAGCGAAGCACAGGAGTTTTAGCAGAACGGTCATGTAGAGCTTCTTTTATTGTTTTCCCACTCTAACTATGACAAAAATTTGCCTGTCTTTCAAATCAGACATACTTTTGGATGTCAGATACATAGTTTCCAGCTTAAAAAAACAAAACTGAAAATCATCGTAACATACCACCATTATTTACAGACTGTGAGTTTTGTAAATGCATAGGTCATGTACCCTGAAGAAGAATCCATCAAGACTTATTACTGAAATTTATTTCATTTAAAGCTGCTGAGTGTTTCATATGTGTTCAGTGCACACAAATGTCTGGATTATTATTGGTAGAATTCTTCAAATAACCAGGAAGAGGTTTAAAGAGATTTTTTTTTTTTTCCTCAGTGCCTACTTTGTAAGCTTATATTTACCATATACCACTGGTTGATCGTGTTATGAGTTGAATAAATAGAGAAGTTCTATGCCCAAAGAAGGGATTATCCAATTTCAATTCAAATGAATCATGTTTCTATTATCTTGTTTGGCACTGGAATTATCAAAGAAGAAAGAAAAAAAAACAGCTCAGAAAGCTGGGACTGCTTTCTGTCTGGCTCTCTAGTATTTACATTTCTGTTTTGCGTAGTCCTCAAAAAATTTTAGTCCAAAATGGGTCTGGGATTTGTGCCATACCCTCTGTCAAGCCATGGACGTTTCTGCCTTCTTTGAGGAAGGGACTGTTGCCACCCTGGGTAGGAGAGTTTACCAGCCCTCAAATCCTGACAGTAGCATCTTTGATACAGAGAAAGTATAACTGATGTAGCATAATATAGCAAAGTCAATTGTCTGTTGCAAAATGATACTTACAAAACATGCTTGTTTCCCCTCTATTTGGTCTATATGTGTAAGTTTGCACAAGGCTCTGAACTTGCTTTACTGTGCACTGTGAACATATTATTCCTACAATGGTTATACCTTCTGGAGTTTTGAACATTGGACTATAGGTAGTTAAGTAATTTTTTTTTTTTATTATTTCTAATTGCCCGTTAGCCATTGACTTTAAGAATGAGAAATGTTTTCCTTGAATATTTGTTGCAAAGATGACTTGGGGACCGGCTTTCTAGAAAGCAGGCAATGTCTGTTTTTTAAATATGAGCATTACAAACATTTATCTGGGGAATTCTAGCATCTCACTTAGATTGTAAAAATATATCATTAATATCTTGGGGAAAAACAAGAAATTGAAACAGTGGATTATAGTGTGCTTAGTGTTAAATTTTTGGCAACTCTTTGCCTGAGGACAAGATAGACTCATAACTATTAGTGCAAAAACACTAGTAACACCTATTTTACAGCAACTTGTTTTTCAGTGTTTGTTCTGTTTGAAGTAATTAACATATTTATGAAGCTGAGCTATGATTATGATATAAATGTTGTGGATTCTACCATGTGTACATCAGGCTTCTGTAAATATTGTTTTTTTAATAATGGCTCCTTGACCATGCATTTTGACCATATAGGATAGTTTCATTGAATATTTATGTTGCAAAACCTAAATGTAATTTGTGGCTGTACCTTACCTATGTAACCTCTGAAACTTCAGACACTATTTCTTCAGGCAAGTCTTACTACAAGTGTGTAGAGATGTTTTAAACATGTCAAACAGGTTTATTCTACTTCATTATGCTTGTAAAATTCTGTGATCTTGGATTCTAAATGGATAAGGAACATTCATGAATAAATAATCTCTTAAAGACGAACAATTTGTTTAACATAAAAGAGAGGTAACAGCTAAGGATAGTGATTTACTTTTGCTTAAAACATGTTTCCCCAAGCCAAAACATCATAACAGTTCTTGTTGCTTAAAATTTCTGGAAGGACTGAACAGGTTTAGTTCATGTGGTCTAGAAAGCCAAGCTGAGCTTAGGAGTTATTCTGACTGGTATGTAGTTATCAAAACTTATAGGATTGGAAAAATAAAGAAAAGAGTAAATTCAAATAGAAAAGAAAATCGTTGTGTTTAGATAATACAAGCAGAACTTCTGATAATTGCTGTTAATATTGTCTGAGCACAGTATAAAGTCTGAGCACAGTATAAAGTATTCCTCATAGCTAATGCATTCCTGTCAAATCAAGCAATATTAGAAGAGAACTTTCATAATGAATATTAATATGAGACAGCCCTAACTGAAGTAAATTATAGAGGCATGTAAATGTAGTATTAACTGCTACAGCAAAGGAGTCTTACACTGTAAATCAATTTTGTCGTATAATTTAATAATTGGCCACTTGGTAGTTGTCTGCAAGCTGCTAAGCACTGATACAAGTTTTCAAGTAGTGTGTTCATGTGTCTATCTCTAAATTAAAAGTCATATTCACAAAAATATGTTTACAGCCTGTGAACTCAACTTATCAACTCTGCTATAGTTTCTGCACAGGTTTCAAATTCTTGTTCGCACATCAGAACACCTATTTTTTTTTTATGCAGCCAGCTGTGACAATTTAGGCAAGTTAAGGAATAACTACAAGAATTATCACACTGCATCAGAAATAAAATGCAATTAAATATTGACTGTCCATTTTTATCCAGTTTTTGAAAATCTCAGAGGATTTTTTTTTAATTCAATGTTCTTTTATTTTGCCTTTTGTTGCAGAAAAACCCCATCTGGATTTGTGTTAGGATTTTTGCATTGATCTCAATTTTGATGTGTGCTAGTTTGGATTAGGAAGTGAAAGTAGGACTTTGGCATGTTCAAGATTATGTGCATGAATTTAGGCTTCGTTGTTTTATGAAGATACTGGATTTGGATGCTTGGGAGGGTTGTGATGGTTTTGTATGTTTTATTTTTGGTGTTGGTTTTTTGTTTTTTGGTTTGGGGGTGATTGGGGCGGGGGCGGGGAGGGTGGTGGCTGTGATTGGTGGATTTGTTTTGGGGATTTTTTAGCTTTAGTTAGCTGCTACCATCCAAGCCATTTCCTTTCAGGAAAATTCTTAATGCAGGAAAATTGTGATTGTTATGTGTGATTATTATTTGGAACTTATGACAAAACTGATTCAGAATCTTAATTGGTATATAATCACTAGAAAGACTCTTTCAAGTAAGGTGTAATGAAGATAAAAAATCTCATTCTTTATTTTTAGTGTTTTAAGCTAAAAATTAAAAGTAATTTTCCTATGTACCTTTAATAGAAGATCAGAATCGCACTCTTGGAGTTTAAGAGCAATTACCACTTTTTATTTTTGTTGTTGTCATCAGCATTATTGTATTTTCATGTCTAATGATTCATCTTCTCTAGTAAAAATTAAAAATAGCATAACTATTCTTGTTTTGAAACGGTTTTGCTATTTTGATTCTATATAGTGCTATAGCTAAGGAACACTGAATGGAAACAAATTTGTAAACTGTTTTCTAACTGAGCAAGTATAGAGCAAAGGTAGCATGGAATTTAAACAGATAAGTCTGAATTTAAGCATTTGCTTAATTTGAATTTAAGGCTTTTACTCACCTTTTTCTACATTTCAAGACACCTCTGGTTTTACCACTTTAAGTTTCCCAGATTGATGTACCCAGAATTACTCGTCCTCTTTCTCTTAATTCATAGAATTAATCAATTAAGGATTCATCAGACCTCTTATAATTAACATTGATACATGCTTTTCTATTGCATCTGATATTTAACTTGTGTAACAATCAGTGTGAAACAGTCAAATAGCCTGCTTGGAAATAAGTTAACAACCACTTCAGAGAGTACAGCTGTTTTAATTTATCTATGCATTATAATCCAAATAAAGATTTTTAGTTAGCCCTGGTCCAAATCTTGAGAAGTTGTTATTACCTTTCAAATGTGAGTATCTATTTTTAAAGCTGAATAAAAGCTGAAAAAATAGAATATTTTTGCAACAAACTGTTTGCATTTTCCAATTCTTTAACAGATAAACCTTCAACAAAATCAGGGAGACAAAGAGGATTTGTTTTAGGGAAATAGCTATACGTGAGTTGAAGCTATAAGCATGGCTTATATTTTACAAAAAGTCATGCTGTATATGCAAGCACCTACATCTGAAAGGCATAATTTATCAGAACAATATGTTAATTTCACGATATCTATATTAAACTGAAAAAAAAGAAGAAAAGTAAAAATTTCTCCAAGAATATTTTAAGTCAGGATATAATACTTTTTTACTTCATATTTTTATGCTTTTAAGGGAAGTTAATAGGAAGATGAGAATTCAGCTGCCTGGATATGTAGTTAATGTTGTTGGAGGTGCTACTTTTCAATAATTTTCAAAGTTTTTATAGAATAGAATGTAAAAGACAGAAAATAGATATGTCAAGATCTTAAAAGTTTCGGTGTGCCTCTGCTGCTTTTCTTATTGCCTTGAAGAATGCTAAGTAAAAAATATTTTGAAGTAATTCCCAATTACCTAGGTAAGATTCCACTCTCTATCAACTTTTAATTATCTAACACCATTTAAGAGCAAACTTGACTGTTATTAACAGCAAATCCATGAGTTTCAATAGCAACATAAGAGAACATTGTAATCTTTTGAATGTTGACTACAGTATATTGTATGGACCGTATTTCTTCTGTGAATCACAGAATTTGTGTTAAACTGCTCTTTGCCCATTATGTCATCAAGCACCTGGTCAATTTTCACTGAAACTGAGTTTACAGGTCTTTTAAATAAAAAGGAGTTGATAGTGCTGTGTGTGTCTGAACAGAGTTTATAGGTAGAGAGATGTACTTATATGTTTCCTAAATAGTAGCTGTATGAATTAGATTTTTATGTTTGGAGGTAGGAGGAGTGATGATGGTTGATGTCCTGATAAGCTAAGGTGTCCATCTAAGTTGAGACTTAACTATTTAATGCTCTCTTCATGTAGCAATTCAACTTTTTCAAAACAAATGAAGGAAGGAAAACAAAGACTATACAAATCAAATAAGTCTCATACTTGGGCTTGAATTCCTCTCACCTGGCATTAGGCAATTCTAGTTTCCTTTATGGAAAGATATCTTTCTTCAGTCAATGGAATGAAATCAGCTCTACTAGAGGGCATTTCATCTCTCTAATACAGTTCTCCAAAACAGCTTGTGTCAAGCTTCAATCTCTTTCCAGAGCCTAGGGGACATTGCTCAGGTGTAAACATTTGGAGATGGACTAGATGTATCTCCCCTAAAAAAACAGTTGTGAGTTTTATTTTATTTTTTCTTTTAGTGTCAGGGCACATTAATGATACTGAAACTTTCTCTTAGTTTAAAACAACCCTAAGCTATTATTGTGTCTTTAGTAACCAGGTTACTTTACACCATGGTATGAATAAGAACGTAATTTGAGTTTCTGTCTTTGATTCCTGCCTCTTTATTCCTCAAATATGTAATTAATTTCAGAAGTCTACACCCTTTACTTGTTGTTAGCTTTTGTGAAGAGAACATGCTGCTTAGAACATAAGTGTCAGTCAAGACACCAGGTTGTGGCTCCGCTATGTGTCTCATGCTTCTCAGCTGCTATAGGCTATTTTCAGCTTGTTACATAGTGTACATTACTGTAAGATGCTTTCTAAACATGTTTTATTAACACAGGGTGTGCTAATGTTTGCCCAAAGTGAATCTCTAAAGAAGGTAGTCCTTAACTGGCCTCTGTTTCCTTCAAACTAGAGATACTAAAAGCAATATAATGCCCCTGTTCTAATAGTGTATTCCCCATCTGCCCTTTCAGTGCTTCACAGAGGCCAATTTGAAGCATCTGTTTCCCTCCCAAGTTACTCATATACATATGCTCATTTTCATCTGTTATCTTCAGCTTGACATAAGAAGCACAGGGAGCTCTCGGCTAAGCCAAAAGCAACAGTTTTTCTTGTGGAGTCTGTGGAAGAGTAACCTTTGAATAGTTGCAGGAACTTTCAGGCTTTTAATCTTACTCATACTGTTCCTGTTTACCATTTGGTGGCTTATAACATTAGAAGTGGAAAAACATAATTGTTTTAGTATTTAAGTACTTATAGAAAAGTGTTCAGGGCCAAAAAATAATGATTTTCACTACATATCTTGGGGGGGATATACTTTTTATATACACATTTTCTAGCTAGCTATTGTTGATATTTATTTCCCTTTTTTTGATTGAGTTTCCTTAACTTATTTTAACAATGAATTCTATGTTCTTATGTTCCTTAACTGCTTTTGATTGTGAATTTTGAGAGAAGAAAAAAAAAAACAAAACCAACCTAACAAAAAAAACTCCACAAACAATAAAAAAGTGAAATGTTCTACTTGACAGAAGGTTGAAGTATTTTTTTCTCTTTTTGTCAAGAAATTACGAATTTACTTCAGTGAAAATTGAGCAGTTCTTAGCAAAATGCTATCGGGGGAATGAAAGTAAATTTTATTCATATCCTTACAAACTGCAGTGAAGTATGAAACCTCTAAACATGTTGGCTTTTTTTTCTTCCTGTCTTTGTAAAATGTTAGTCCACTCAGGCCCAAAATTTGGGACTTCTGCTGTAACAAATGTATTTGTCAATTTATCAGCCCTGTCCTTAATGCTTACAGGTTGAGAACTTGCTAAGGAAATCAGTGTACTGTTTTTTTGAGCATTACAATAGTATTCTTAATGAACATGTTTATTTTCCCATGTGTACGTTTTCAGGACCATAAGCTGTTCTGTTCATTCCAAAAGCCAGGTACTCTTAAGTATTTGCTTGCTGTATTGGAGTACAGAAGAAACTATTGTAGAAAATATCAAGAGAAATCAAAGAAGGAGTAGAAAATTATGAAAATTCCTCAAAAATGAAAATTTTGCCACAGTTTTTAATTTTCAGGGTGTTGACATAACTCCGTTTACCATGGGGTAGTAACTGAGATGTCGTATTAATGTTTTATCCGAAGAACAGCAATACCACAGAATCCCACACAGTCCCACATGCCAGCTCCCATCAGATACTGACTTTAATATGGGTAATTGCCAGAAATTATCAAAGTTTTATTTAAGATGCTCAAGAGTCTTAAGTTGTGCAGGCTAAGAACAACAGGAAATCATTCTTTAACTTACATGTGAAAATAACACTTTCTGCCACATTTCTGTCTATTTTGTTTGTGTTTTGGCTGTGATTTCCTCAGCTAAAAAGAAACGCTTCTGGAATTTCACTTCACTTAAATTCAGAAATCATCCTATGTTTGTGTGCTCAAATCCATGGAAGCTTCCATTAATATTAATTCAGATGTATAATTTATGTACACAGCCAGTGTAAAGGAATGAAGAAAAGGAAGCAAACCTATAAAAGTGAATTTCTCCATTTCAGATCTCACCTGTCTAAAGACAGACAGGAATATTATTGGCATTTGAGCAGTTGTGCTTCTTGTTACAGAGTTCTCTAAAAGAAAGAAAACCTCTGCAATTTTGGTTTGTTTGGCTCCTCAAGATGTATTAATGTGATATCTTTTCCATTCCATTGGGAATTTATTTTGTGCAACTGTGTACATTTGGCTTTAGCATTCTAAACTATTTGTGCTCATTCAAAGAATAGTACAATTCAAAATGTCATCCGTAATGGGTAGTTATGACATTCATTTTTTTTTTCCTAAAATGGAGAAAAATTACAAATTGAATGCATTCTTTTTTTGCATTTGGTAAATATAGTATTTAGAATATGGTCGAATAATGATTCAGCTTTGATCTCCTAGCCAAGGGAAAAAGAGCATTCCTAGCACATACTAATTGATTATTCTTCTGTCTGTATAATTTTCATGCTGAAAGTTTCGTGGCAAGCCATGTAAATATTGCCAAGGATAAGTTATTTCACCAATTCAACCAGGACTAAGGAGTCTGAAGGAAAATTTAGCCATGTAGATTTTAGGCCACACAGGAGGAAAAATCTTCTAACATTAATTAAAGCTCTTGATGTTTAAACTTGTATGGTGAAGAGGAGAAGGAAAAAAAATGAACTAACAGCAGTTCTTGGGAGATCTCTTGTCATTTAGATTATGCGTTGAAGATTTACCGCAGTGTATGAAAATACTCTTTTTTTTTGTACAGAGGTTATCCAGGAAAGTTCTAATGGCCCACAACTTGACGAGGAAAAGAACCCAAACAAACTCAAAGCAGCTGTATCAGGAATAAGATATAGCATGGACTTTTGTCAAAGGATTATTATTGTGGACACAATAAAAGATATTTAACTTCCAATTGCAGATAGCTGTTTCACATAAGCCATCTGCCTAAGGTGAGAATGAGATTCCTTTACAAAAAAAAAATCCAAGTTTTTTTCCTCTTTAATGAAATCTTCATAACAGGGACCTATAATTCCTGCTTTTGTCCTAAGAACCACGGACAAATAAACCACTGCATTCTGAAGTTGAATCTGCACACATACACACAAAAAAGACAGCCTTTGACAGAGGTTCATGTAGTAAGACAAAATTATCTTGTTGAAGTAAAGGTTTGGCTCTAGAGGTAAGGATTCAGGATTGCAATTTACATTGCGTTTATCAGTACTGTATTCACTGTTGTTTCCTAAAGTAAATCTAAAAAATTAATATTCCATTGGGACACCAAGGATGCCAGTCCTTGTTATTTGTTATTGTTGGGTTGTTGTTTGTGGGTTGGCTTGTGCATGTGTTTGGTTGTTGTGTCATAGTTAGAGGGTCCGGGACCAGTTTATCGTTATGTGGTTAGAAGCAAAGCTGTGTATTCTATACTCTCTATGTCATTGCTCACGGGCTG
>JANHFX010009620.1:167189-210647 GCA_027560015.1 Chloroceryle amazona
CTTCAAGTCTGTAGAAACCGAAGTTATGGTCTGACCATATCGATGTGTCGCAAAGCTGTAAATTAGGTTGTGAATTTGTAGGTAGTCAGCTACTTGAGAGAAAGGTTTTCTGTGTGAAGATTTGTTCTAGGTTCAGTTTGAAGTAGCTTATGCTTCTCTTGCTGCAGAGGTGAGCTACTTGGAATTGCCTGCTATTTACCTGAGGCTAAGAAACACAGCTGGATGGTTGCTGGAAAGATACTGATGCACAGTCATTTGGAGTTAGACCAAAAATCAACATAAAGCTTCCACAGAAACTAATGGGCTGCTTTCAGTTTTGCAATGATAATAAAGAAGATCCATACTGAAATGATAAAAAGAAAATCCATTTCTTAGGCACCAATTTGGACTTGGAAAGTCCTAATTCCAGCACTCTGTAACCTCTGCAGTGGTCTCAAGCAGTAGTTTTCTTGTATCCTCAAGTGTATTTACACATCACTGATTTCAGATGAGTATCTAAATGGCTTTGAAAATTCTGGCCAGAATGCTTCTGTGCCCAGTGCCAACTCTGTTGAATGGGTTATTAGCAAAATCTTGCATTATAGTAGTGCTGTGGGGCTAATGAGATCCTATGTTAATAAGGACACTATGAATAGCTAAAACAGATAGCAAAGATTATTACTGAACTATGGAGTATTTAAAGAGAAAGTGTCCTTGTCATTTAGAAACTCCCATAATGAATCCAACTGGTAAAAGCAATTTTGAAGTTTCTGTTCTTTTAGTCTTTCAATATTCAAGTGCTTTTGTTATTTGAATCCTAGCTCAGTCTTTGATAAAATGAATTATGGAGACCATATCTGTTTCGTGACTTCCTCATTATGTTAAAATGGTGGCATTGAATTCTGTGTGGTTCTTCTCAGGCTCAGCAAAGCTGTTCCGTTTCTGCCTTCTCATATACACAGTATGTAATATGTGTATGGTGTATCATAGGGTTTTTGTTTGCTTGCTGGTAAAGGCAAACTTATATTTGTATCCTGAGGTTTACTGATATCCCCAGTGAGGCATAGGGCATTCCTGTATATAAATTAGTTCAAAAATTATTGCATATCAGTCCTTCTGACACCTGTGGGGATTGAGTTACCAGATCAAAGCTTGGAACTGATTTTGTTCTTTGTGGTTGCTTCGTTCAGTCAGAAATAATTTGTAAAAGACCTTTAGGGCACTTTCAGCTGAGTACAACAGCATTGATTGGAGAGATATGCATACTTTTGTGAGCATACTTGTGCAGATTTCAAAGTATAAGGTATTCAGACCAGTGTTTTCCTGGAGGAATACCAGTGAACTACGTGGGTGTACTACATTCCTGTATACCTGGAGGGATATTTATGGGCTATGAGTATAGTTAAAACAGAAAAAGCTGTCAATATTCTAAGTGGAAAACAGAAGACAAATGTGTTGGAGATCTAGTATAAAACCTATTAAAGTTGCACTTAGTGGGTAACCAGGAGAGGACAGGACAGGAGAGGAGAGGACAGGGTGTTTCCTTTCTTTTCTATTGATCCTGATCATTGCTGACTTAAACAGTGAACATTCTCAGCAGAAAATAGAAATGGTTGGTAACAGTGTATGAGACCATCTGCCTGTTTCAGTAACAGAAATCTGTTTTCAGGTGGAGAGATTTCAGGTTTTTCTGATTTTGATAAAGTCTTGCAGTACACCTGGAAGAGCTGGCAAGGAAAAAGGAGAGACCGACAAACACCACTCATTTCACCCAGCAATGCACACAATGGCCATTGACAAAAGGGAGCTATTATATCAATTTTGTTAAAGGAGGGGAGTCTTCTCCAAAAGTCATCAGTTTCTGAGTTTTGAGGAGTGAGAGGGAGAGGAGAGAAAGTGCATTTTAAGGGTGGAGCATCAATTTGTTATTGTGCAGCTATGAGTTATGAAAGGTATGCTTTGTAATCATAGCTATGTACCCAGAACTTGGGGTGAGTTTTTCACAGGACTTCCTCAAATATGAGAGAGCTTAAACTACTACTCCAACATACTTGATGTACATGATGTTCATTTTAGAAACTTTCCATTTCATTTGCAAATGGAAGTTTAACTGGAACAAAGCATCCAGGTCAGTAGGCAGTGATGGCTAGAAATAACATTCTAAATATTTTAATCCTGACATTCCAGAAATGTTTACCTTTGTGAAGATAAGCAGAACATATACAAAAACCGAAAGAACAATCTGCGTTCTGTCATTAAAATGAACTTTACATATGACTTTCTCTTGGCCTCTGAGACCAGTTTTTTTATTTAGAGTACAGTCTGCAGAAACAGAAAATAAAGACAAAACCAGCCTATTTGCAACCTCCCAGGGACCAAATACCACACAGAAAGTATTTGTTGTTTTGTATTTATTATTAAGTGCTTAGTTTAGTTATTAGTACACCACTTTTTTGTTCTCCTTTTCAGGTATTCTATAGCAGCTCTGTGGTTTAAAGTGATATTTTAAATGTCTGTAACTTCACTACAGTTACAAAAAGTTGATGCCAAAAGCATTTTGCTTTGGACTGTATACCATGTCTGCTTTATCTGCTTATACCATTGTGCATGATAAAGCAAGACACTTTTGAAGCACCTGCGTTTTCATTGTCAGATGCTGCTTTCATCCATCATATACATCCCTGTAATTTTTACACATCTGGCCTGTCATACACCAGGACTAGTTAACCTGATTTCCCTTAGCATTAAGGCTCCTTTTATGAGGTTTGATAATTTTTTCTTTCTTCTTCTTGGGGGAGGGCGGGGGGCTGGAGGGAGGTTTAAATGACTGCTTCAGGAAAGAGAGCATAAATCCTGGCTTTAGTTTATCCGTGGCAAAAAAATTACAATGTATAAAGAATGTGGAATTCAAAGAAGGCTGTCCCCAGAACCACACTTGTCTGCTCTCTTGCTTGGGCACACTTGTTTGGGCACACTGCTGTGTGTGTACCAGCAGGCTGTGCTCCTCAGTGGCTTCCGAGTAATAGTTTCTCTGAAATAGCATAATGATGCTTTAGGTATTAGTGGATTGCTTTAGCCAACTTCAGAAAATGAAAGAATAGAACTTGTCACGTTCTAAAATAAAACTGAAATTCTTTGAATTGTTTGCAATACTGAAAATAATTTCATAGCAAGTGTATATCCAAAAGCCATACAAAGACAGGCTCTGAGACATGCTCAATTGCATTTTTGGGTAACAATGTTATCACTGTTTTTTGTCTGAAGGATCTATGTCCTGCCTGGTTCTTTCTTCTGTGACTCACTCACAGATCTGTACCCACCATAAGGAAATTCCTGAAAGTGCCAAGGAGAGGCATGTTTCCAGGTCTTGTGTTTGTACTTACAACCAACCTCCTTTTTACTTGCTGTAGACTTTCTCCATTTGTGTTTGTCTATGTGCATGTGCACAAAATTATTAAGCAGACTGGGAGATAACTAGAAAGTGCTGCGTGATGTGAAAGTTTCATTTGTAAGGTCCACGTCATGAGTGTACCAAATGATCAGACTGCAGTTAATGGTGGCCTAGCATTAGCAAAGCTTAAATGTTTAACTTTTTTTTATGGTTTGCACCTCCTGAGATGATTTCCGGTGGAAACATAGACCATGCATAGAGAATTTTAGCTTTCTCAAACAGACTTTCTCTTTTTGTACTTCATTTTTGCAGACTCAAAACAGTCCACAGCCACAAACTGATAATCATGGGCTACGTATAGCAAAACTGTAAAAAAACCCAAACCAAACCAATCCTTAAAAGAATGTTGTATTCATTATATATGGATATGAGAGTGACAAGGTTTGTAGAGAAGGCTAATATATTTTACAAGATCCATTCTTACCATAAAGAAAACAGAAACACCAAGACTGCACAAGCCTCACTTCTGGTCCACAACAGAAGGAACAGAATTGAAATTAAGTACAACCTGGGAATAATTGCTCTAAGTTTAATTTAATTATGGTAATAATCAATTAGAAAAGTCTGGATATTTGTGGGCAGAATGAGGTGTTAATTATAAGGATTTAACAAAGTTGCAAGCTCTTGAGAGATGCATACAAAAAAAAAGTTATTAGCTGTGGACATCTGAGACTTTGTATTATAATCAGACTTCATGTATTCAGCGCTTCCTTTACAGATTTTCTGCAGATTTAATCTAGTACTGGACAGTACAGTAGATAATTGCATGTTTCATTCACTGAGAAGAGTTAAATGTGAAGTGCTTTAAGGATTTAGTAAAGTTCTGTCTAGAGTCTTATGTGTAGCTTAGGGACAAGTTAATAATTTTGGTGGATTCACTGGTGTTTTTTGTTTTGTTTTTGTTTGTTTGTTTGTTTGTTTTTTTGGGGGGGTGTTTGTTTTGTTTTTCTTTTATTTATTTTGCCATATGAGATGAAATTTTCAGGTTCTCACACTGGATCTCAATCAAACACCTGATGCATTCAGTCCTGAGTTATTAATTAAGGTCCATTCTTAAAGCATTAAACTATATCACAGTAAAGTAAGCTTTAAAACGATAATAGCTTGTTATAAGTGAACCTGCTTTAGTAAGGTGGCTGAATTAGATGATCTCCAGAGGTCCCTTCCAATCTGTACCATGTGATTTATGCACCTTTTTGTTACAAGTTACCTTTTTTTTTTTTTTTAGATTATAATGCAAAAGTTATTTGGGATTTTTTTTTTTTTTCTCTGTGTAAACTAAAACTTCACTTCTGCTTTTCAAGATTCTCACCATGGGACCATTTTGTGCAGTAATTTGGCAGAGGTGGTTTCTGAGTAGGAGGTTTGAACTTATTTTCAGGATAACTAAGGTATTCTTTTTCTTTGCTTCAGTTATATTTAGGTATTTTGCTAACCTTTTTGATGAGAACACGGGGACCTGCAAGAAAAACTTTTCTCATGGAAATGGAAATATTTCCGTTCTCTGACATGCAGGGGAGTGGGAAGGGGAGAAAATTATTCTGTCTGAAAAAAAAAGTGAAAAAAATAATTTATAGTGCTGTCCAGAATTCATATCCCTAAAAAGGATCTGGATGTACTCTTATACTGTTCTTCTCAGATACTTATTTTTCTAAGCTATGTTCAGTCATTCCTAGAAGAGAATTAAACTCCCTGGTCATTAAGAAATTTGCTATATGATACCCATGAATTTAAAACTAAATTTGGGATAGAATTCAGTAGTTCTGAATTAATTTCATGACTGTCTTTTTTAATGCATATGCCAAAAAAATTCTCAAAAAAAAAGAAGTAAATGATTAGAAATATATAGATGGTTATCTCTACTCATTGGAGGCTCTTCCTGTTTAATGAGAGCTTAGGTTCTTGGCTTCCATTCCATTCTTTGCCAACAATCTGCTAATGTGTCCTTAAAGATCCCCTGTCTTTCAGTTGGCTTACCTGAAAAATGTCTGTTGAGGAAGCAAAAGTGCGAAAAAGTGTTTTCTAAATTGTATTGGAATCCTTATATGTGAAGTTAACTATATGAAAGGTATGTCTGTGGAACAATTAAATGCGTTAAGAGAAGGGATCCATTCCAGTTGGACAACAGAATGAAATGATTAGATCTGTTGATGGGGTCAATAAACACTAACCTTTGCTAATAGACAAATTCCCTGTCCAAATGATTGCACTCTGCTTAAGCTTATAGTCCTGGAGTCATGTGCAAGCTCATTCCTCAAAAACTCAGCAAACTATAGAACTGCTCTAAGGCCTTGTGAAGGCAGAATTTTTTTCCTTAAAAACTTGATTATCTCAGATATGAGGAGTGGAGGTTATTCTTCTTTACCATCCAAGACTTGTTGGATGGGATTTGAAATTCAGCTGACAGTAGGATAACTTTTCAGGTATGGCTCTTATTTTGGAAATAGGAGCATTATTTTTAACTATCATGTTAAATATCATCATCCCCAGAAGAGTAGGATATATAAAACTCCTTGCCTTTATTCACTTTCTAGATAACTCCTAGAAGTACTGCCTCTGTCATTTTGTGTATTCCGTATGTGTTACTGACTCTAAAGTACCTGCAATTCACAAAGGAGAGTTTAAGGGATTACTTAGAATTTAGCAGCTTTAGCTTAAATTAAGCCTATTTTCCAATATGATTTCTAGGTTTCCAGTTTACTGATTCTATTGCCAAATTATTTCTGTGACAGAAAGCTCATTTTTTTGTTTGGTTTGTTTGTTTGGTTTTACATTAATTGTTCTCTTATTCTTATCTAACATAAGGAATTTGTAAATATGCCATAGTTGATTTTGCTTTGCAACAAGTATTTTTAAAGGATAACCATTGTTATTCCAGAATTTTTTTTTCACTGTGGTCGCAATGTAAGCCCACAGGAGTCCATGGGAATTATGCACCCATCAGAACAGGTAGTCAGTTAAGGTTTTATGGTTTGGATACATATATGTTAAGCGCTCACTATCAAACTTTTCCTTTGATCTTTGTCAGAGGAACAGGATTTCAGAGTTTTCATTATACTTTCAAAATGAAATGTATTGAATGGCACATACGGTGACTGCTGAAACTTGCAAAGCATTCCTGAAAATTAATGCTTGCTCTATATGACTTTCTATGGAGGTTCTATATGAAAGATTTACCGGTTAGGCCTTCCAGACCATGTGCATTTAATCTGGGTGTAATCCTTAGAGCAATACAAACAACAGCAACAGGAAACTTGACTTTTAATATAGGTCTTCTGACTGTAAGGAAGTGTATCTAATCTTCAACCTGAACTCAGCAGCAGTGAAACTGCCCCAGAGATGTTTTAGTTTCAATAGTTTTTAAAAAGTAATTAAAATCAGGACATCATGGTTATTCCTGCATTCCTATAGGAAGTGTAATGAGATTGTTACCTTCCAGATAGAGATCTGAGGCAATGGGAGAACATTTTATTGAATGTGTTCTGGAAAACCAGAAGATTTGAATTGCCTTTCATTTGCACTGGTAGAAATTAAAAATATGCTATGTGGTGTAAATGAAATAATGGCAGCATAACTTCAAAGAGAATAAAACTGATAATTTTTAACAGACAGGCACTTGTTCTGGAGAAACAAAAATTTCTGGTGTTTAATTTAGGCTGAAATACAGAGGCAACTGTAGTTCTGTAAATACTTTCATTGACCAATCTACCTCCATACTGAGTGTGAAAGACTACACTGTAAATATGGTTGATAATAATTCCAGTAATTTAGACATAATTTTCAACACTAAAAGGTAAATGTAGAAACCTTTATCTATAAGGGAGTGGAGCACTTTTAAACCATCAGGATGACTGGGTTCTAAAAATGCCTGTGCATTTATGCCTGGATTCATTCTTTACTGGATACCTAGTATGTGTTATTGACTATTTTCTAAATACAGCAAGGACTTGTTTCAAAGTCTTTGCAATTTGTCTCAGAAGCTGTGTCTCATGCAGCATACAACCTTGTCATTCGCAGCACAGTGACAGCCGCCTGCTATCTAAGTACTCATTATGTTCTTGCTCTGTTATGGCACAAACAAAGCTTCCTACATTGGCCCCTCTTTTTTTGTTTAATTGTGAGGGGAGGTATTATGTAACTTACAGTAAAGAGCTGCACTAAAAAAATCCTAGTGTTTCCAGTCATATGACAACTTAGTGGAAGTTGTCAGCAAATTTTTGTCAACAGCACCACTTAATTCTGAAAACAAAAATAATAAAAAAAGTCATGGAGTTACAAAAGCCTATGTGTTTTGCAGAATTATGCAAGTTCTGCATTATTAGAATTATCAGGCTGTGTTGTGATTTTGCTCAAAATGTATTGCTTAGCATTGCTCAGCAAATACATATAATTGTCATTTCTCTTTTCTGGAGATATATGTTCATTTATGGTCATGAAAATAAGTTCTGTTAGGGAGCAATGTTTTCCACCTCTGCAATCTTAGAGTATCTGAGAGATGAGATGAGTACTTGTGAACTATGATGTATCACAAGGATGTTGGCTACCTACATAGAATGTGTTCACCTTGGAGCTGGAGGTTTTCTGCAGAACACATCAATAGAATGCTCTTTTAACAGCCACCCATTCCAGCACCCAGGTGTGCTGTATATGCATCTTATTTCTCACACATCAGAATACTTTCAAATAATGGGGCTCTTTATTGAAATTGCAGCCAACTATATTAACATATGATTTCCAGTAATTATAAATGGAAATAATATTTATAAAATACCTGCATGACTAAAGGCCATGCTGCTGTACAAAGTCCATGTTTTCCTTGGTCAGTTAAATCCTTTGCTTTAATAAGCCATTTGTTGGCAGTTTTGTAAAGTGACACTGGTTCTGCAGGTCCTAGTAGTTTTCTGCAGAGGAAATAAGTTCACCGTTTCAGATTACAAGTGCTAAAATTCTTAACCAAGATGTTATTTGAGAAGGCCAGCTTTATCAAATCTGCAGCATTCTTCCTGAAACTCACCTATCTATTCTATATGCTTTATTTACACCATAATGTGACAGCTCTCTCCTGCTCTGTCATATGCAGCTGGCCAACCTGATTTCTGATCAGTGACCAGGAATGTGTCTGAAGGATCCTATACCTGTGGCAACCCCTAGTATAAAGACAGGATGGAGATGAAAAGATTGAGAACAGCCATGTGGAGTAGGGGCTGGGGGTTCTGGTAGATGAAAAGCTGGACACAAGGCTGCAAAGTATGCTTGAAGCCCAGAAGCCAGTTGCATGCTAGGCTTCATCAAAAGGCCAGGTTGAGGGATGTGGTTCTGCTCATCTACTATGCTCTGGTGAGTATAGCATTCCACCTGTACTGTGTCCAGCCTCGAGAAGAGAAGTCTCTGGGGACACTTTATTGCAGTTTTTCAGTATGTAAAGAGAGCCTATAAGGAAGATGGGGACAGTCTTTTTAGCACGGCCTGTTGCAACAGGACAAGGGGTGATGGTTTTAAACTTAAAGAGGGTAGATTTAGACTAGATAGAAGGCAGACATTTTTTAGAATGAGGGTAGTGAAACCTTAGAACAAGTTGCTCAGAGAGGTGGTAAGTGCCCAATCCCTGGAATATTTCCAGGTCAGGTTGGATGGGGCTCTGAGCAACCTGTTCTAGTTGCAGATGTCTCTGCTGACTGCAGAGGAGTTGATGACCTTTAAAGGTCCCTTCCAACCCAAACCATTCTAACTTTCTATGAAATATATCTGCTTGGTCAATAGCAAATATAGCTGGAACACTGAACCAGTGTTTGATATTAGACAACTCGTAAAATATTATTTCAGTGGGCCTGGTATTCTGAAGTATTGGTTGAACTGAAAACTGATGTTCATGCTTAAACTTGAAGCAGATTGTGTTCCCACAGTACTGTGCCCTTACAGAGTTTAGCATCACAAGAAAAAAATAAACAACATTGGACCACTATGCCTCTCTTTGAGACTTTTGAGTCATTGGCAGACTGATTTTGTTTAGAAAAGGAAAAATGAAGCCTCTTGATGTGGTTTCTAATTTTTCTACTGAAATACAGAGTCAAGTAAGGGTGAAGATTTAAAATTTTCCAGTGAGATGGGGTGGCCTAATTAACCATCACTCCAAAACTAGGACATGAAAGCAATGCCAGAAAACTGTAGCTCTGAACTATTTTCAAGCATTGTCTTAGGATTCATGGCAGAAAATTCCTCTTTGACAACCGTGACCAACCATCACATGTACAAACATGGTTGCTAAGCAGTGAGTGACATCTCTCTGCTCAGCAGAAGCATCAGGACCAGAGGAAATGAGTCATGACTCACTTTCCAAGGACTGATACAGAACAAATGGGCCAGCAAGTGGCAATGGCAGCTGCAGCTTTTAGTTTCAAGGGTCCAGAGAAGTCATCTGGTTCCCATGATGACATGTTACTTATGTTTTTCTTTCCTGTTGTGATGACTCCCATCTTTGTCTTCTGATGCTTAAAGAGCATTTGATAGGGCCTAGCCAGAAAACAAACACTTCAAA
Organism: Chloroceryle amazona; assembly: GCA_027560015.1. Lineage (NCBI taxonomy): Eukaryota > Metazoa > Chordata > Aves > Coraciiformes > Cerylidae > Chloroceryle > Chloroceryle amazona. The sequence goes on from JANHFX010009620.1 coordinate 177,155, forward strand.
GAAGTTGGAAAAGTGAAGAAGTGCTGTAGGTTTGATGTTGCTGGTACTTACAGTTTCTTGGTTAGGAAAGGAAAGATTGCTAAAGGTACACCTAATCATAGTCACAGAAGAAACTGCTGTCCTCTGGCAAAACTGGCATACAGAGAGTAAACAAGCCTTCTGATGGTCTGCTTGCTGCATGCTGTTGTAGCCTGTTAGACCTGCATGAAACGTTGAACTGCAGTGCCATAGTGTCATGGTTTAAACCCAGCCGGCAACTAAGCACCACAAAGCCACTTGCTCACTCCTCTTACCCACCTTGCCACCCTCATGGGATGGGGAAGAGAATCAAAAACAAGTAAACTTGTGGGTTGAGATAAGAACAGTTTAATAATTGAAATAAAAGAGAAAACATAATAATGATAGTAATAGTAAAGAAAAGGAAGATAACAAAAATGAGTGTGAAATAAACCCCAAGAAAGACAAGTGATGCACAATACAATTGCCCACCAGCTGCTGACTGATGCTCAACCAATTCCACAAACAGTGACCTGCCCCTCCCAGCCAGCTCCTCCCAGTTTATATGCTGGGCATGATGTCATATGCTATGGAATATTCCTTTGGCCAGTTGGGGTCAGCTGTCCTGGATGTGTTCCCTCACAACTTCTTGTACCTACCCAGCCTTTCACTGGCAGTTCATGAGAAGCTAAAAAACCCTTGACTGAGTATAAACACTGCTTAGCAACAACTAAAACATCTGTGTATTATCAACACTATTTTCACGCTAAAACCAAAACACAGCACTGTACCAGCCACTAGGAAGAAAATTAACTCTTAACACAGCTGAAAGCAGGACACATAGGCAATCTAAAGTTTTCAATGTTTTGTTACCTTCTAATTAAAGATACAGGAATGAATTTGAGCTTTTCGTGTTGTTAAGCAAATCGTTTAAGAATATTTATTTTCCATCCTGCTGAGATTACTTTTTTTCTTACCTTGTCATTTTAACTTGAACTTTTGCAATCTTTTGAAAGGAAGAAATTGTAAAGATGAGATGTCTGTTCCTGTAGAAATTAATGGTTTACTTTGGTCAAAATTATATTTTTGCCTTCTTGGATCTTGTTATTACACTAATTTTCTGTAAAATGTGAACGAATTTGATCCAGTTCACATTATGGTTGGATATATATATGTATATGATGGCAGTGTGGCTGTTCAGTCTTACCCTTGGCTTGATAACCGGCAAGCAGAGAACTTCCCCAACGCCACAGAAGAGGGAAGAAAAGCCTGCGATTGGGCAGAGCGATGTCTTACTCTTGAGGGAGGCAAAGTAGGAGAGCCATGGAGACTCCCATTAATCTCTTTGACAAGAAAAGATATTATAATGGGCAAAGCAGGGCCTGGGCATGGAGGCTGTGGAGTCTTGAGATGTGTCTCCCAGTGGTACTCCAAAGGGCTGAAGCTGTTTGTTTGGGCTTATAGGGTGATCCAAGAGAACCACTCAAATTTCATGACTGTCTTAATTTGTAATCAGAATACTCAATGCTTTTAACATAAGCAGTATGTGAATTGTCTTAGTAAGGAGCTCTTTTATTTGAAGTATGTGAACCCTTTGGGAGCCTCACCATTGTCTTTGGTGGCAATATCTCTTTCTGATGAGATGATGATGAGCCCAGCCCACTAACAGCCCTCAAAGGGGACTGGGGTCCTACAGTGCTTACAAAGGCAGCCCACAGCAGAGCTGGTGAGGAGGGAGAGAGAATAGAGAGAATCTCAGGAGGGCCTGACAGGTGCATCTTTAAGGATTTTCCATTTAGCTGTTGTGGTCCATTATATTTTTTCACAGATGATTTCCATTAACTTTATCTGACATTAGGTTGATATTTTAAAAATTAAGCTTTCTGTAAAAAAACAACCCACACCACTAAAGCAAGCCACCACCAACACCAACACCACAAAACCAACCAACCAAACAAAAAAAACCCAAAACCAAACCAAACCAAAAAACCCCCAACCAAACAAAACCAATATAGCTTTAAGCCTTTGTATTTGACAAGAAAATTGTTGAAGAATATGAAGTGACTGTAACTGATATAGCTTTGCTTTCCTGAGTTGGTCATCTCATGCAGCTCTTGGTACGTGTGCATTCTTTCATCAGTTTAGCTTTGACCAAGTATTCCATTATCTTTATTAACATTCTTAACCTTTTGAAACAGCATTCTCAAATATAGTTATTTGCAAATCCATGCTCTCCACAGCACTATTAAAATCTCTGAATCAAGATGATTTCTCTAACTCTCTTTTACCTTGTCAGTCCAGGTAGTTTGCTAATGGTAGCCAACAGTTCTAAGAATTGAGGTACATTCTGTAAACAAAGTTTTAATTAAAACTTCCAAGTGCTTCCAACAACCAAATATTTAGGATTCAAACATGTGGGATGTTTGATTTGGTTTTTTTTTTTTAAATGAATTAATTCATTCATTTGGGATTTATTTTCAGTCCTCCTATTTCCTTTGATTACAATGTCTCAGTAACAACCTGTAATGATGTCTTTAATTACAGACGTACAAAATTAACACCTTAGTGCCATCATAGAATTGATAACAGTAAGCAAACAAAAATTTAGGATTTTTCAGAATGGTATTCTTTTCTGAATGTGCAGGATGTCCTGACTTAGTCCTAGAGCTGAGTAGGGAATAGGATTCTGTGAGAGTTTTAACTGGATTGACAATTGTTTTCATGTCTGCTCTTGGCTGTTTCAAAAGCCAGTTCTTCCATCCTACAGATAATAACAGGGCATTTTTTGGTCCCTATTAATTATTCTCTATTCAGCCGCATTTACAATGTGAGAATATAGGGATACTGAAAGCAGAGTAAAAAGTGTTGAAAGTATTTTTATTAAAAATTCGGTAAAAGAGTGAATTTGCAATGTCAGTATTTATCTCCATTTGATACATACAGGATTTCTGAACCCCAGCAGACAAAGAGTATGGCATTTGTTGTCCATCCTCTTTCTCTGTCATCTCCTGTCCCTCTTATTTGTATCTTTTTACATCCAGATTGATTGTCATGTGCAGCAGCACAAAGACACATTAAAGATGAGTTTGTTCTGTGTGTGGGTCAGAGTCCAGAGCAGTAGGGCCTATACCTGGGCAGAGCAGGGCTGTAGGCAGCTGTAGCTCAGCACTGCTGGGGCTTCACTGGAGCAGGGAGTGTTGGCTCCAGGGAGATGACATGGTGCAGCGTGGGAGCAGACCCAGGGGTTGAGTCAGGAAAAGTAGGGTGTATTGATGTTCTCCAGACCCTGACATCACATACCTTAGCATAATATGTTAGAGGAATGAAAAGTCTAAAGAATCAGAAAGCTCTTTAAGTCTCATAGAAAGGCAAGAAAGAAAACTTGGATTTGTACTGATAGTGATCAAGTGCTCCTTGCTCAACAACCTTGGAAAAGAAATGCAGTTCAGGAAAATAACTGGGTTTTTTTTCAAACCTCTTTCCTTTCCCAGGACCTTTCAGGCACACTGACGGCTTTGCCACCCAGGTTTGCCATCATGTTTTCTCATTTCCCAGTGTTTAATAACAGATGAAGTGAGGAGACTAGAAGGTCTTGGACTCCTCAGTTTGGAGAGGAGATACGTGAAGAGGTCAGCTGAAAAAGTTTCACAGAATTACGAAAATAATGAAGATGTGGCAGTGTTGGTCACTGCTATTTATGAACCAGAGGACCCTGAAAGGAACCAGTAGGATACTGTTTTTAAATAGGGAAAATGACAAAAATACTTCCTTACATTGAAGTTAGTAAACTGCTGCCCACTGCTGTCACAGACAGTTATGGATACAGAGAGCATTTATTACTTCAATGGGAGTTAGATAAATCTGTGGTTAGACAAATCCACTCCATACACAGAATACAAGGAGGAGTGCCAAAGTGTTCATCCCTGCTTTATCCATTCTGGATGTTGGGAGAGTGCAAGGGAAATGCATCTCACAAAATGACACAATCACATTCTTTCCCTGCATGTCCTCTCCTTTGGCCACTGCTGGGGACAGACTTCTGCGCTTCACCCAACAGGACACTTCTTATGGGCTGATGGTTTTAACTCCTCTCTTAACTCTTTTCCATTACAATTAATTTGAAAGATTTAGGTCCACTCTGTCAATTTAAACCCTTCAGGGAAGTCAGAGAGAGTATGCACACATCCATCATTGGCAGATTATGTGACCAACTGTCCACATTGAAACACTGGATTGTGACCAACTGTCACTACTCTTAAATCTTCTCTAGCTGCATACCATAGCTGGTCAAGTGACACTTAAAATGACCTGCTGGAGCTCTGTTATGGGTAGGTACTTCAAATCTAACTTCAGATTACATAATTGCATGAGTCAAATATTCAAGACAGAGAGCAGATAACAGGAATGGAGGCAGGAATAAAAAAAAAAAAGATAAAGGAGGAGTTGAAAACTGCAGTGAAAGAGGAGGCAAAAGGACAGAGATCATGAAAAGCACAGTCAGGCAAAATAAGGAGGATGATGAAGCAGGGATTATTCCACCCACTGCTACCTGAAGCCAGGGGAGCTTTTCTTCCTACTAAGCGTCACTTCCCTGCATGTTCTGGCTCTGCATAGCAAGAGCTTTTCATCTTTTCTGTCAGTTAACCGTGAATCTATAGGATGTAGGATTAGACAGTGGCCATCACATATGGGCTAAGGAATCCTGAGATAGGGACAGGACCTATATCCAATCTTCTTCTCAATTATAACTTGTGGAAAGTTTAAAAATTACACCTTCTTACAATTATTTTACAATAAATTCAGTTAAAGAAGAATGAAACTTGAAATAGTCATTACCTTCCTAAATAAAGGAGAGTTGTTTTTATGGGTTTCAGATAATAATAACTCTACCTAATTATTTTACACTGAATACAGACAGTGCATCACACTTTATTTGCGGAAAAAAACAAAACAACCCCCCCACCAAAACGCCAAAGAAACAGAAAAAAAGGAAAACCTTTAAAAGAAGTGTTCTGTTGAATATGGACACAGCTTTAGTGTTACTTAAAACCATTTGACTCTTGCTTATCTGTTGATTAGACAGACATTTTTTTTTTTTCTTAACTTAGATGAATAAATTAATGAGTGAACAAATAATTTGGCTGGTTACTCCCTCCATCTGTGTTTAACACCACCCAAAAAGGGCTCATTTTTGTCTGAGGGAAAACATTTGCATGACAAATGAGTGGGCAGTCACTGTGTCTGATACCAGGAGTCAGCCGTCTGGATTTAGCATCAGGTGCCCTAAGAAAGAACAGAAAAGATCTTTGTCCTACAAAAATCTCCAGAGAGAGTTTTGATCCAGATCCTCAGTCAGATGCTGCTTTGGATACCACTAAAAGCTTACCTTCAGTTGTTTATTAGTGTTGTCTGCTTCTGGATTTGCAATGATCCTGCCATTGTCTTCCATTCTCTTCCTATGGCTGGGGTGTTTGTTTTCTCTTAATTTGTTAAATCAATAACGTAATGGGAAATACTACCCTTCAGTGACCTACAGATATCTTTATATCTTCCCTGTCAAGTTGTACAGAAACTCAGGGAACAAAGAATGCTCTTTTTAGTCCCATTCATTTGCCAGAATATTTCTGTTTTCTGGGAGGGACCAGTAAGATATTCAAGGAGAAAGTGCCAGATAAGATGTCACTTAACACAAAACTTACTGATTCAGTCAGAAGGGAGGATTTCTTATGTGTCAGGTGGAACTGCTACTTTCAGACCTAAAGTCTCAACTTAAATATCATCAGGAGTGCTGTCCAGGAAGCATATACTGGGAGATTAATGATTGTGTGGGGAGAGCCCAGTGAATCATTCACTTTGCTGTAGTGTCTGGCCATCATTTGACAGATGCTGTTGGGCCACGTGGTATACTAAAGTTCAAGCATTATAACAGTGATTCCTTACTGAGACCACAATGCACAGGTCTTGTTTTGTTTTCTAACACTATATTGCCAGAAATAGCCAAGATGTTATTTTTTTTATCTTGTTTTTTTTCTTAAGCCTCTAAAGTTATGCTAAAATGATAAGACTTGCAGAAATGTGCCTTACAGTCTAGTTGTTGCCTTTTTCCAGATACAGTTTAGTGAAATTACCAGTATGACTATTTAAGGAACATGTACAGAGACAGTTCCTCAAGAGGGTGTGAATACATTTTTTTAATTTTCAGAGAGACAGTGCAACATAAGGCAGATAAATGCTGATTTGGAGCCAAGTTTTGTTCAAGAACCTACATTGCTTATGCGGAGAACAGACATGCATACACAGTTTGCACATCTGTATGCAAATCTAATTTCTGACCTTTAGATTAAGCTGTACCTCAAGATGTTATATGCAAGACTCAGACTAGAGCTTTTGTATAGATATTTGTGCTTGTATATTTATTATTCTAGCTTTGCCTTCCAAACTGAGAATTTCTCTGGAATGTTAATCAATGACACTCTTGCTTCTGCAGCCACAAGATGATTTTGAAATTTGATGGATTTTGCATTGTTCTCATGCCATGCAAATGTTCTATGACTGTGATTTTTAAGCCCTGTAGTAAAACTATCAGATCTTAGGATAATCGTAACCATAAAGCTAGTAATTTGAATTCTTGTGTATAACTGGAAATCTGCTGCATTTCTGGAGCAGGTATATAGCTGGACAAGAAGAAAAATATTTTTTCACAGCCAGTGGTTACATTTTTTTTTCTTTGTATATATGCAAGAGTTATTTTCCTGTTATGTAACAGATCTAACATCTCTGGTACAGTGCAAATGAATATGCTTCCCTTGAAAAGGTCATCAATCTAAAGATCTGTTAGAAATCTCTTTTCTAAACTATTTCCATGGGTAAACAGTTAATTCCTTTAGATGGGTAGTTGCATTTTCAGTGTTTCTAAATGTAACTCAGTGATGGAACAACTGAGTTTTCTATAACTGGATGACACCAAGCTGAGTGGTGCTGTAGACAGTCTGGAGGGATGGGATGTCATCCAGAGGGACCTGGATAAGCTGGAGAGGTGGGCCCAGGTGAACCTCATGAGGTTCAACAAGAGCAAGTGCAGGGTCCTGCCCCTGCACTTGCCCCTGGACCAGAACAATCCCAACTATCAATGCAGGCTGGGGGGAGGAGGTGACAGAGAGCAGCCCTGCAGAAAAGGACTTGGGGTGCTGGTAGACGAGAAGCTGGACAGAAGCAGCCAGTGTGTGCTTGCAGACCAGAAGGCCAATCGCATCCTGGGCTGCAGCAAAAGAAGTGTGGCCAGCAAATCGAGAGAGGGGATTCTGATGCTCTATTCTGCTCTGGTCAGACCTCACCTGGAATACTGCGTCCAGCTCTGGAGCCCTCAGCATAGGAAGGACATGGACCTGATGGAGTGGGTCCAGAGGAGGGCTCGAAGATGATCAGGGGCTGGAGCACCTCTCCTACAAGGACAGGCTGAGGGAGCTGGGATTGTTCAGCTTTGAGAAGAGAAGGCTCCGGGGAGACCTAATAGTGACCTTCCAGTACCTGAAAGGAGCTTTTAAAAAGACTGTAGAGGGCCTGTTTACAAATGCCTGCAGTGAAAGGATGAGGGATAATGGTTTTAAATGAGAAAGGAGTGGATTTAGATTAGAAATAAGGAGGAAGTTCTTTACCTTGAGAGTGGTGGAGCGCTGGAACAGATTGCCCAGGGAAGTGGTTGAGGCCCCATCCCTGGAGACATTCAAGGTGGGGCTTGATGAAGCTCTGAGCAAACTGCTCTAGTTGAGGATGTCCCTGCTCTCAGCAGGGGGGTTGGACTAGATGACCTCTAGAGGTCCTTTCCAACCCAGACATTTCTATGTTTCTAATATAGAATGCATTTATTCCAATGAGCAGTGTTGGTATCTTGCATAATAGCCTTTTAAGTACCAGAATTTCTGTTCCTCTAATGAGATAGGCCTATTTATGTTCCAAATGTCATTGTCACAAGAATTAAACGCCATAGCATCTTTGAGAACTGATCTCCGGTCATTTCTGTGTCCTTTCTCTGCCTTTTTAAGTGCAAAATTCCATAATTAAGTCACTTTTGTAGACTAATTTTTAGCAGCATGAGTAAATGAATCAGTTAACTGCTTTAGGAAGACCGTTGTTAGATTAATTGTGCACTGAAAGAACATATCTTTGATTTGCACCATCACATAACTACCTGGTTTATTTGTACATTATGAACAACCCTATAGCCTCAAAAAGACTTTTAAATAAAAATTAATTTATATAAAGGCTTTAATATAGAAGAATAAAATTTAATATTGAAGAATCATTTGATTATGAAACTGTAGTGGGCAAATTTAACGTATATTCAAGCAGATCATTGTGAAAGTGGAGCACTAGAATTAAAATGGCTGGGATATAGACTGACAGGCACATCTTGTCAAACACAGATGAGGAGTAGTAGCTGCATGTGACAGTAGGCAATCAAGGAATCAAACTTAGTATTACACATAAGTGAGGATAAAAGGGCAAACAATACTATTAGTGTTAAAGAGGAGGATAGACTGCAATGCAGGCAAAACTACTTTAATGCACCAAGGGGCTCTTAAGATTGTGTTTGGACAGCTGTATGCAATTTTAACCACATGTATAATCTGAGACATTAAAAAGACAACGAGCTTTAAAAGGTTCACAAAAAGCCAAGCTAGAATGAGTCGAGTTCAGAGGACTCGCGTATGCAGAAAGCCTGGCAAAACTAAGAAAGCTGTTTAGGCAAAGGAATTTTTCAGCTTTCCAAGATGCTGTAGATAGTGAGGACTGATGCACATTAAGTCTTGTGATAGGATTGTGGTAAAAGGGTTAAAGACCAGACTATGAATTTTAAAATGTAATGCCTGGTCAGCTTGTACCATCAGTATATTACAGACAGTGGTAAATTGGGCTTGACTTGTTTTCCAAGTTATTTCATGCAGAATGTTTAAACTATAAATCTGCATGCATTATTTTTCTTTCCAGTGAGAGAAATGTTCTGAAAATTTAAAAAAAACCAAACATTGGAAATTGTGCAAATATTTGTATACCGGTGTATGCATACAAATAGCTTAAGTTTTCTGTAAAAAGTTAAAAACTGGTTAGTGTGGTCATTATTCAGTGGGTTAAGTAGCAGCAAATCCCACAGTCAGTCAGACAATCACCATCATGGAAAGGTTATAGAAAATACCAGTCTATGTTAGCAATTTATGTAGGTACAGCAGTACATTTAACAGATGTGTACGTGAGACAATGTTAAGTTGATGTAGCTAATTTCATCCAGGAAATGTATCATGACTAGGGACATATGCTGATATTCAAAAAAGGATTTTTGAAGGGGGAGCCTCTCATCCTAGCTGGGCTTCTCAAAGGAAGTGACAATATTTGGCTGAGCTGTTGGGGTGTGTGAGACCTGCTGCAAGCATGTGCCTTTAAACAGACTCTTAGAATTGAGTATTTTTCAGACGGAAATACCAAATTCAAGAATTCCAAAAGGCCAGAAGAGGAGAATGGATTTACCACAATAGCAGGCAGGCCTGCTCGTCATGTGTAATACTAGAACTTGCTTCTCCTAAATGGATTAGCAATTAAATTTAAGTGGCTCAGGAAAAGCTGTTATTTTTGTCATTTGCATGCTTTGATGCCTAAAATGCATGTGAATTGTAATATCAGTAGTCAGGCCCTATTGGTGTGTAATTCTATAGTCAATATTTTCACAATTTCACCAGGACTATCTTCAGTGTAAAATCAAGGCATGCACTCAAGGTCAGGAAATCAAGTGACTCATCCATTCTGAGACTAGAAGAGACAGACATCCAGTGATGTTTTGCTCTTGTTCAGTCTTTACGATCCAACAGCTTTTACTGATACTCTTATATTAGTATGGAATGTAATGACAATAACCGAAACAAGATGTAAGGGAAAAAGTAGTAAATGTAGGGAAGAATTCTTTGATCATTGGTTAGTATTTGGTTAGCGTTTTTTTGCACAAAGAGATTTTTCCCATTCCAGACAGGGTTATTCTTGATTCTGTTTGTTTACAATACTCATTCCTCTTTGCTCCTTTCAAGTTCTCCATCCCTCCCTACACATTCTGAAATTATAGCATTCTGCCAACTCCTTAGTTCTCAGGCAGATTTAAAAACCACACTTACAGTATGCCCTGTTTAATGGCCTTTTGTTGTCTTGCTAGTGACGTCACATAGGAGCATTTTCACTATTTTCCATCTGCAGTCCTAAAAAGAAACCCTGTATTAAACACTTTCAAAACCAATTTCTGTCGTCCACTGACAAGTCTGAAGCTACAGTTTTGAGTTTTGGTACTTGCGTGTGTGTGTGTGTTTGGTTTGGGTTTGGCTTTTTCTTTGTGGGTTGTCTGTTGCTTTTTGCCGGGGGGTTGGAGAGATTGGTGGTGTAGGATTTTTTTTTATTTAAACAATGTTTTTCAATATTTCTTCTTTATGGAACTGGCTATACTTCAGAGGACCAGGATTGAAAATATGTGGCTAGACCTGTGATTTGTTTGAAAAAACTGTAAAATGTGCAGGTTTGATATTTTAAAAACTGTCTAAGAACTTAGCTAGTTTCAAAGAAAAAGTTGTCTCATTTTGGACATCTTTAGACATAAGCCAGCTTCTAGGCACAATATCATGATCTTCTATGGGGACACTCCATATTGAAATGGTGGTGATTTAGGATTTGTTTTGATTTGTTTGCACTTGTTTTTTCTTTCAAGATAGTGCTGTCAGCTACTGTTGGAGACAGAATATTGACCTAGGTGGACCACTGGTTCCTTTCAAGTGGTATAAAATTCCTGTTCATACCATAGCAGCGATGCAAGTATCTTGAATGCATTATGGCTTGACTATCCTACATTTTAGACTGAGTAGTTTTGTGGAGAAATCTCATTATTCTGCATTTAAGAGAGTGGAAGTAGATATCCCTGGCTGTGGTTCCTTGGGGATTTTTTTGGCAAACCATTGCTCATTAAATATCTGAAGAGGTCTGAATGGTGTACAGAGATCTGGGTGAGAGAGGTAAGCAGGCAGAGAAAGGGATGAGATGATCAAAAGTGCATGTTAAATGCCTGGCTTTGAAATTTATTACACAGGCCTCAGTTATATAAAGGTCTTTAACTTGCCTGGAAAACCAGCGTAATGCTTAAATTACAGGGCTATCTTTCCTCTGCAAACTTTGTTGCAATTAACTTAATAGTTTTCTCATAACAGATTTCCTGTTATTTCAGAGTGAGTATATTTGTTTCCTAATATGAGGTACATATGAGTTGTGGGATTTTTAATTTCAATATTTATTTAATTGAGAGTGTGTAGAACAGTCCAGTTCTCAGTTCCTCGTCCCTGAATTTCAGGAAAGATATTTGGGATCTCAGGGATACATTTAAAATTGATGAGGGTACAAAAGGTTGTTGTAATGCAAAAGGATCTCCATTTAAAGGCATCTGTAATTTGGAAACTTTAGTATGTCCTTCAGCTGATTCAATTTCCTCTGACTATAGGTTTTTGTGCAACTCCTTCTGAGGGAGCAGTCACCTTTGGGATTGTTTGTAGCAAATCAAATGATTCTCTGGTTTGTATAAGATGTCCCTGGTGTATTTTCTCAACTTGTTTCATTGCTTGGACTAAGCCAAAAGTCCCTTTTCCCATTTGGAGTATCTTCTGTCTTTTTAAAGACAGTCAAGCAGAGTAATAAAGGTCTCTCTCTGTTCAGTTTGGAATAAGTTACAGTAAGTTTGGAATAGATTACCATGTTCAGCAAAACCCCATTTGGCTAGAATAGTGATGGTCCCAATGGCTGATATGTTTTAATTCTCCCATCAGTGTTTTTGCCACCTCCTTATAGTCTAATTTCAACTTCCAGGGTTTACCTTTCCATAAAAGCAAATATAATGGATGAATAATAATAGCAAATACAGGTACATGCTTTCTCCAATATCCTAGAGTTCCCATTAACTGCTGTACCTATTCTTAGATAGGGGCATTTGCAGCTGTTTGATTTTTCTTAAGATAGCTGGAGGAATCACTGCACTTGCTATCCACTAAGTACCCAAAATGTTTACTTCTCTACTTGGTCCCTGACATTTCTTGGGTGACATCTCAACTTGTGCTTTATGTAGGGCTTGCCATGCTGCTGCTGCTGCTCTCCCTTCCTTTTCAGGGACAGTTCCTCCAATTAGCGTATCACCTATATATTGGTACACTTTCACATCTTGAGAGAGAAAGACTAAAAGTTCATTAAGTGTAGCATCAGCAATTGTGGGTGAATGTTTTTATCCTTGTGGGAGTCTTTTAAGGGTGTATTGTATCTCCTTCCAAGTAAAAGGAATTTTCTCTCTATCCCCTTCCTGTAAGGGGACCATAAAGAATGTATCTTTCACATCTAGCACTGCCATCTGTGGGTGTGTAGCTGCTTGTAGTGTAGCTGTTACAGGTGCAGTATTGGGTACTGCAGCTGTTTACAAGGCTGTGTTGGCATTTAAGCACCAATAATCAATCGTTAGACACCATCTCCCATCTGGTTTTAGGACTGGCCAGACCAGTGAATTGCATGGGGATGGAGTTCTGGAAATAATGTGCCTTTTTCCAAGTCTACTATTACCTCGGAAACCCCTATTACCTCAAATTCCATTTGTGCTGCAACAGAAATTGAGAGTTGAAGTATCTTAAAGATCTTTGAATCTGAATGTGTAGGGGCTGTGCAAACTACACACAATGTAGCCTTCAGATTTCTGTCAGGGTTAGGGTCAACATCTGAGCCAAAGGACCACACACTGCCATCTGTCAGGCACCAGGTTTGGCCATTCAAAACATCAAAACACAAAATATTTTCATTGTGATCTTTAACTGAAAAGTGAGTAGATGACATGCATTTCTCTCCTGGGAGCCATAACTTAACTCTTGCATTTTGGCATGTAGCACTTCCCCTGTTCACTCCAGTAATTTCAGCTCCATCTTCCAGGTTTTATGCCCAGCACTTCAGCATCCTGTTGTGTTAATATTGAAATTTGTGCTCCCCTATCTATTAGGAGTTTTACCAGTTGTCATTGAGGACCAACTGGAATCAAAATATATGGGCCATTATTATTTATACATTGATAGGATTCCACTTGACAGACAGGCAGGCCCAGTTGCCATTCTGGCATTACTTGATTTTTGGCTTCATGCTTTGCAATCCATCCCTAAGGGGGAGGAAAGGATTATTGCTCTTCCTTAGAGCTGGCAATGTCACCAGAGCGATTGGAATGTGCTCTCCCTTTCTCCATCATCATGTTTCTGAAATGCTTGAGTTAAATTCAGTATAATGACAGTAGGCTGTCCCTGAATTGTGGCTCTGGGAATGACTAGTGCAAATGCATTTCTCCACTCCTGAGACTCTGCTCATGGGTCTTTAGGCATGTTTTCCCTTGGTCTAGTTCCTGTTTCTGGTGGAGGTCATCTTTTTACTGGTCACACTGGATGACCTCAAGCTCGGGGTCTTGAGGCTGATCTTTTGGCGAACAGATTATCCCACCCCATTTCACAGGCATGGCTTGCAATGTCATGCATTAATTCTACACATGAAGAGAGCTGGTTGTAGGGATCATTATCACACAATCACTTGTGTTTTGTGTCTCTTAATTTCATCCTCTTTTGCAATTAAGTAGCGTTTAAAAGCTGCTGAGGGTCCTCTAAGTACTGGTTTTAGTGTTTCATAATCAATCATAGAAGATATTGGGATGTCATTGGATGCTAATTTATGCATGGCTTGTATGCAGGCAGATTTTATGATGGCTGTAGAGAGCTTAAGAGACCTTACAGAGATTATTTAGAGTTGACCTGTTCTCCAGACCCAGTAAGCTACCCTGGTGGTGATAGAGGTGGATCCATTTGCTGGGCCAGGTCCTAAATTTAAGAGACTTGGATAATGGTTTATGTCTAATGGAAGAAAATGCGAGGGTCTTCCTTACTCTTTATATGAGTCATGAGGTTCAAAGCAGCCCCACTTGCTTTCTAAGCTCCTTATGGAGCCTATGTGTGGATGTGTCCTGTTGTAGTCTCAGACTTGGCCAATGGTTTGTGTCTAATAGAACTATATATACAAAGTTTATAATAATTAATTTTGAGTAGCTGCATGGATTAGTAATGTTTCATTAGTATTAATTCAGCATGCTATCAGTCACTTACCAAGGATCTGTTGTGAGTAAAGGATCTTCTGCTATAGGCAAAGAGTATTTTAGTCTCAGGGAAGAGATCTCAAACCTTGAAAGGCATTCCTGCTCAAGAGAAGAGTCACCTGGAGTGTAATCCAACTGCAGTTCAGGGAGAGCTCAGATTTGACTCATTCTGATGCTAACAGTTATAGAGTGTAGTTGGATCCTAGTCAGTACTACACACAAGATAATGTCTTTGCTTTAGCTCTGGTATCTTGTTCTGTACTTTGGTTATCTTGCATTTTGGGTATTCAAAACCACCTTTTGAAACACTTGTCTGAGGCACCTTCACTCCCTTGTACATGAGCCAGGAACTTTCCAGATTACAGATTCACCACAGGACTTGAGGCCTGTTGCTCCTTAGCCTGAGCCAATGTATGGGTAGGGGTCAAGTGTATCCATCACAACTGCAATTCAAAGTATAAAAAGTCTGGGTTTATTTCTTTTCTCTGTTGCATGACCTTTTTCATTGTCTTCATACTCATGCACATTTATATGCTTCCACTTATATGCTTACACTTACATCTTCTAATATCTACTGAGAAAATATAACTTCTCATTTCCTCTTTTGATATACAGCCTTTCTCTGAGTGTTTTCTGGACATTTTAAAGAAATGCCTACATTTTTAAAAAAAATCATTTCCTGTCATGCATCTGGTGTTGCTCAGTGTGCACTTTTGCTAAGCATATAATTTTATTTAAGTTTTAATCAGAAACTAAAAATCGTTGAAATAGCTGGAGACAACACAATTATCGAGCAAAAAGTGACTTCACTGTACTTGTTCAGTGATTTCAAAACAAATTATACCAATATTTGCAGGGTAGGGGGTAAAATTTTTCAGATGTACAGTAATTTTTAACCACAGTGCACTAATAAGCATATCAATAAGAAGTTACCATTAGTAAAGTAATTGTATTAGTGTCTCCAAAAATCCGATAATTCATTAGTCAAAAATGGTTCAAACACCATTCTTACAATACCATCATCAGGCTTAGAAAGCAGGGGGTGGCATTGAAGAGTTATGGATGGCAAGCTGTGGGAATCAACACCAAAAAGAAAATGAAAGTGTATTTAAAAGTTGCCCTCTTTCAAAATGGACATGTTGGGGATTGCTGTTTCTCCCAGCTGAAAGCATTTACAGTGAAAATGTTGTTGTGTACTTCAGTGCAACAGTTGAAGCTGAACTGTGTGATGTTAGCAGAGGGATGTCACTGAGCAGTGCTGGCTGCTCTGCAGTGCAGCAGTTGCATTGTGCATGCTCCCTTCCTTCCAGAGGGATGCCGGAATCCTTAATATCTTCAGGAGAACTCTTCTGTCATTTAATAAATAGGCACTGTGAAATACTGCTGCATGACAGACCTGCTACCTGCTGTAAGCATTTGTATGTTGCTTATGGGCAACACTCCAGGGAAGGATTAACTTTTGCATTTGTTACCAAATTGTTTAAACTACCAAAGGACTAGTTTGTCTTGGCAAGCTAACTGCTAAATAATTCAGCCAGTCAGACACCATACAAAAGGAACTGTTGGCTGAGTTTGTCAAGAAAACGTTTATGTACAGACTGCTTTGCTCTCCTCCATCTTTGGTTTCTATCGATGTTGTTATTATCTTTCATTTGCACAGGTTGGGTGGAGAGTAAATTTCACATAGAGCATTCAGTAAATCTTTAGTAATGTCTAAAGTGAAGGAACAGAATATATCTCCGTTGTTTTAATTTTGTAGGCTATAATTGTTTTAATTTTGCTAGCATAACTGTGGAGTATGCATCCAGCAAATTAGAATGAATAATATATTTCACCTAGAGATGTCTGAAGGCTATCTGAACTTAGAGCAGGTTTTTTGATTGTGGGAAACAAAAAGTATGATAGATGTGATTTTTGACAAAATGATAGCTGACTCCACAGTGAAAAGTTCATGGAAATTAATGCCAAGTCTTACATAAAATCATCTAGTTACAAATATGAGGTAAAGAATTCTATTCATTGTGGGTTTTTTTTTATTTTTTTGACTTTCAAACCACTGATATGTGATATATAATTATCTATATACAAACATAAAGAGAATCATCTTTATTAGAAAATTGGTTTAATTTTAATTGAAATAAGTACTTGTAATATGCTCATTGTGATCATTTTTTTGCAGCAAAATAAAATAATTATTTACATTATCTAATTTTAATCAAAAATGTATACTCTTTAACCTTCTTTTTAGTTATCTATATTAGGGCCTTTTTCTCACCTCAAACCCTGAATATTTAAGGACCTTATGAAAAAAAGTCATGGAGCCTAAATTTCAGGCTGATCCTCCAGCTGTGAGACACATTCCCCTAGAAATATGAGATAACCAACACCAGAATCATGTAAATCTTTCGGATAACACAGTTACCTCAGAAGGTTAAAAACATAGTTTGAATTTGATATGCTTATTCAGACAGTCTCATTTTAGTCCAGGACAGATATAATAATCTCTTTACACTGAAGAGATAGTGCTTTGTTTTAAAATTACCAGACTAGTTCTGCGATACAGTATGCATTATTATAGGAACAGATAGAGTACGGACAAGTAATAAAAACAAATGCTTTACTCCACAGACTTCTGTAGGAAACTGCTAGATTTTTCAGGAATGTAATTTTTATAACAAATTCTCTTGCTTCATGGATATCTTTATTGTTGTATCAGTTTATATTGTTATAACATTTGTATTAGCATATTAGAAGTCTATATAAATTTCCTTAGCTTCTGAATTCCAGTCTTCTTGTCTGTGATTGTCCAATTGCAATTCCTGAAAAAAAAAAAAAAAAAAGGCAATCTTATAAGAAAAACAGTCTCTGGATAGTTCTCTCCCAGACAGTAATACAAGATTGCTGGAAAGTGCAATGTTCAAACACTTCCAGGCTAAGAATATGGCCACATTAGATGTGTCAGCTTAACATTTTAATTCCTGTATCCAACATCAAAAGCTTGTCCCCAGCAAGCCATATTTAACACACATGCAGGAGTTAAATGCATTTTTTATTTTAAACTGAGCCAGTTTGATTTTAGGCCCACTGGCAGTTCTTGTGGTTCAGTATAAAATCGACCACTCTTTCTCAAAAGTGCACAGACTTAATTAATGTCTTTACCTCTTTGTGAGTAATTGAAATACCCATGTGTAGGTAATGTAGGCCAAGTAACATCACATGCAATATTGAGATTAGATAGAGTGTTTTTTTTAATGCTAGAGTTATCTTGGTCACTTCAGGCAATCAATAATTCAGGTAGGTTGAAACTGTAATGAAATGTTAGCTGCTTCTGAAGTTAAGGTGATTTTGCCAAGAGATAAAAGTAACTGGTAAATCCTTCTGGTATACAAGAAGAGATACTATCCCTGTCAACGCCTTTTGCCTCCAGTAAAAGCATGTACTCGAGTGTGTATTAGGCATGTTCTTCATTATTATCATGCTCCAGATCCTCTTGAACACTGATGAGCTGTTCTCTTGTCCAGATGTTTGTAAGACTGTAAGAAACCTCAAGATATCATTTATCTAAATGTATAAAATTGAAAAGGCTACTGTTCATAGACCTTTTTAAATATATTGAATAAGGACTGAGTCAGCATGTGTGAGTCATTGTTTATGGTATTCTTGAATGCTTTATGAAATCCCTTCACTGGATCTGGAGGAGAAGCACAGTCACTATCTTAAGAGTTGCACTTACAGAGAAGAGCCTGACATCTGTTATCCACTATGCTGGCAGTGGAGGGGGCATCTGGAATTGCAGGGGCTGCATGTGTAAGAGGTAAACAGTTGGACAAGACTCTTGCCAAAAGATATGGGAATATCTGCCTCAGAACGGCTGGAATTTTGGGGATATGATCAGTGCTGTATTTTTTAGCCATCTGTCTGGAACAAAAAAAAAGGGGGCACAAACTCCAACCCAAACAAACAAAAAAACTCCAAACAACAAAAAACACCATGAATTTTTTAAGCCATCCAGGCAAAAAAGAAAACAAGTTATTAATAATCCTGTACTGAGAGACAGTAATCTTTTGACAGATTATGTCAGGGAAAGCTGAAAAAAAAAAACCCAAAAAACCACCACAAGGCCCAAAAACAAAACTAGATTTGTATTAATAGATTTGTTTAAAAAATTATTCTACATTTTTACTTACTTTCTACTTTCTTTTTAAAGATTTAGTGATACCTATCCCATAAGTGTGATGAAAATCATCCCCTGAGGCAAAAAAAAAAAATTTAACTGTGAAAGATATGTAATATAGAGTTTTATATTTGTCAATTTTAACTGGAATTTTATTTTTAGGGTTTCTAATTACCCTAGAATAATTCTTACGTTTACCTTGGCAAAGTAAAGATTAACTTATTTGCTAAAATAAAAGACCTGCTGAATTTCCTTGTTGGAAAGATACTTGTAGTCTTACTCAGACATATGTCCTTTTAATTTATTGAAATACTATTGCAGTACTTTGATAATCCTTGCTTAGGTAAATTTCTTGTACTACTACTCCTTGAGTAGATTTTATTTTCACATAATTTCGAAGCAGAATAGTTTAAACAAAAGGATAGGCCATATTTCTCTGAATTGACAAACTCTGTGTGACTAAAATTGGACAGCAGTTTTCACTTGTTAAAATATCTATGAAATCTATACAAATAATTTAATCTTTGACATTTTCTGTAATTAAGATACTAGTTAATAATTTTGGAGCTCCTTCCAAAATATCTTAAATTCTTAGACTGATCAGGGAGTAAATTTTCTGTTTCACTGCACTAACTCTGCATCAATAAGCTTCTTGTGTAACAAAGAAGTAAGTTTTCCCCTGCTCTAATCAGAGGAACATCAGTTCTTGAAATGAGAACTGGTAATTAAGCCAGATTTGCTGTCTAGATAGAATAACATCGATTCAGGGAGGAAGAAGTGTAATCTGAAAGAATATTGTTTTATTTGGTTACTACCATCAAAAAACTTGTGGATTTTTTAAATGATCAGTTAATGACTGGGTTTTATTCTACCTTCAGACACCTGAGAAATATGTTTATAGACCATTAAACCACTTCTGGTTTGGGGGTTTTTTTTGGTTGTGGGGTTTGTTGTTTTTTTTTTTTTGTGGTACTGGTGCAGAACAGATGTTTCTAAAACTATGATAGGCTAATTCTAAATTCACTTTACAGTAATTTTTATCCTGCAGAAAATGTTTTGCTCAGCTATTGCTTCAAACACTTGTTATTTTGTCTTTAAGGCATTTAATTATCACCAAAGAGCTTAATTAAAAAAAAATAAAATTCAAAAATGGTAGTAATACTTCTGTGTGAATTTGCAATGAAACATGTGCCTGATCTTTGGACTGTAAAAGCAAATTGTCATGCTATAACTGATATTCAGTGACAAATACTTACCAATTTCTTTGTTATCTAAGAAAAATTTTTATAGAAAAATGTCTATATTCTCATAGGTGAAGATGATTAATGATATTGCTAACTTTTTTGTCAGACAAATCATTCTGGCACTACATGAAATACATGCCCCTGTGGAATCATCCAAGACTATATTCAGTACTGCCTGAATACTGCGCAAGAAGGAAGTGAAAATGTGATTTATGATACCTTAGGTGTTTGAAAGGCATGAACACAGAGGAAAGGATTAGGAGAGGGTTGGGGTTTTTTTAAGTTAATGGCAAAGTTAATGTTTGGTTTGATTTTGGTTTTTTTTTTTCAAAATTGAGTTCTTGTGCTTTACATTTGTCAGTGGATGCAACAGTGAGCAGCTTTTTCGGCTTTGCCACTGTGTGATATTCTTTCCCTGAACAGTGAAGATAAACATGCAATGCTAACCTCTTCTGTCATACAAATGTAGGTACTCTTTAAGTCTGTGATCAAAAGCTTTCCATCAAAAATAGAAAATTGTTCTTTAGTCTTTGTTTCCTTCCCCATTGAACACTCACAGCCCTGGGCTTCTGTGCAGATTGCTTTCTAGGAGATTCCTTTGTCTTGCTCTGTGCCATTTTTGTTGTCTGCTTTTTTATTTAACTTCTAGTCTTGGAACAGCTGTCTCTTCTTATGTGCTAGATAAGCCCCATGTCCTTTGCTTCTTAAAATCTCTCAATAAAGCTTGCTTCTCCTAAATAGCCTTACAGATATTTTTTTTTTCTATACTCCCACAGCACACCACTTCCCCATTTTCTTAATATTCTCAGGTGACAGCATAAATCCTACAAAGACTTGTACACAAGCTCAGTAGTATAAACTAGGCTGTGTAAATTAAGGTCTAAACCTGTTAGAACAATGGTTTCTTTTATTTTTCCATGATTCTGCAGACATACAGGTATGTGAAGTATTAGTGTTTTAATCATTCTGATTGTAGCATGTATACATACTGGGAAGGTCTATGAGTAAAAAAGCTGTCTTTTCTTAGTTATAGAAGTGTATATTCAGACTTCATCCTATTTGGGTATAGATGCAGCAGCAGAGCGTGGACTTTGTAATTTATGTAATTATCCATGAGAAACCCTCCTCTTGCCCACCAACTCTCAAGATGAAACTATAAGAAAAACATATAGAAAGCAGACTTGAAACACTTCTGTCAAGAAGCTCAGAGTTCAGTGAGTATGTCCCTTAAAATGATCAAGGAGATCCCTCTGTCACCAAGCACTGAAATAACTCAGCACCTCTGGAGCATGGGAAATAAATAAAAAAAAAAAATTCAAACCACTTTGTTCAACACCTAGTAGAGAAAGAGGTTAATGTCCCAATCTGCACTATACCTGTCCACTAATTTTGTTGAAATAGTGGTTTATAATATCATGGTCAATACTTTAGACTGAAAAAGGAAAAAAATATTTTGGCTATTACTACTACTGCTGCTACAGCAGTTTGAAACTTCATCCTAAAGTTGGTTAAAAGGTCAAAGGTCTTCAAATATAGAGGGGTTAACTCTTGCTCTCATGTATGTGGACACAAGTGCTCAAAGTGAAATAGTGATTTAGAGAGGAAAACACGCAAGCTGATCTTGAATATAAAACCAGACAAAAATGTAGTTATTTAAAACAAGTTCTGTTTCCTTCATGCAGCTAAACAATTTAATATTTCCCAGAGTAAGCAGTGAGGTGTGTCCCTGACAGATGGATTTACAAATGGAGCTGCTGTATACTACTTACTGTCGTATTTTATTACAGAGGTTTTAGTATCAACATGGTACATACTCAAAAAGCTGAAAATGTACCTTAACAGGAGGTGAAGATCAGTGGCTGAGAACTATCTTCCTTGCACAACAAGCTGCACTGGGGAGGCAGTAAAGATTCTTTTGTAATATTAAAAAACTGCAGGGTGTGTATGTGTTTGTGAATAAAATAATGCAGCATCCTAGACTGTGCATCTGGAGTGAACATTTTTAAAACAAATGACTCAATACTAAGGACCTCTTGGTGATAGGAATTTACTAAAGTGAAATAATTGTTAATCAGTTTTTATGTGAACTTGTCTGTAAGATTTCTATTCAAAACTCATAGTAGTAATTGTAAACCAAATCTGTGGCTTTTCACTTTGAGTTTCTTTGAATTAACGTGGTCTGGCAGATCTGGATTTCAATGCAGTCAATCTCAGGGAGGGAAGGGGGTGTAAACCTGGAAAATGGTGAAGGGTTTTCAGTATCCTATTACTGCCATGGCATCCAAGAGGAATATTCTTGGTTATGTGATATAGGAGCGATTATGCAAATCTCCTTATCATCTGGATGAAGAAACCTCTTACCCAAAGCACCCCTTATACCTCTATCATTGAGATGTCTCTTCCAAGATTGTAAGAGACCTCATTGACTCTAGAAATTTTGGTCTGGAGTAGATGTTATATTAAAGACCATAATTTTGGGCTGAAAGTCCATAAACACAATTTGCAAAGTTTTTTTTTTATCATTTTCTGATCTACACTGATGTATGACTTTTCATATACAAACCAATTTATGTTCCACATATGCAAAGCGATTAAATTGCTTCCAAAACTGATAAGTATATTACACAGTAATTAATAACTTTGTAAGGTACAATAGATTGTACTGTTGCCTTTCCAGTTAGGTATTTCAGATGCAGATCTGTCTACTTAATACATGAATCCATGGTTCATGCAACCTAGTACATAAAGCATCAACCTACAGTTGAATTTTGCTCTGTTCTCCATTTTGTAGTGGAGAGGCAGTAGATTTTAAATGTTCATCTGTGCATGAAGCTCAAGCTAGTTGTCCATTGGTCCCAGCAGAACCCTTGGGTAAACAACATGAACAGAAACATGGACAAAAAAGTGCAAGTCTGACATTCAGGGTAAATTGAGTGAGAATTTTGCAAATTTGACAGGTGATTTAACAGCAGCTGCTGATACTGGTGGTAAAAGCCAGAGCAGTGCAAGACTTTGGTCATAAAGCAGCAGCCTGTGAATTACTGAGTTGTTAGGCTGGGGAAAAAGGAGAGAATACGAAATGAAAAAGCATTAAAGGCCTTAAAGTTCAAAGGAAAAAAAAAAATCAGTATATATAGACATGATTAGTGGAAATTTTTTTAAAGGCTGAGTAGATAAACTTTTAAGCTAAATACATGTTTGTAGTTTATATGAACATTGTTAAGATATTTTTCATAATTTCCAAACTCATTTGATTTACTGTTGCTGATGCAAACATTATTTTTTGAAAGCTTGAAATGGAAGGAAAAAAAAAATCTACCATTTGTTCCCTTCCATCATGCATGCAGATTGGTTTGTTATTGTATGGATGCTGGCATTATTTATTTTTTTTTTTTAGAAAAAACATCATTGAAGCATTTCTTTTGGAAAAAACACTTATAAAGAACAACATGGACTTTGCTAACAGGTATGAGAAATCATATTTAAGAAAAGGTAGGTCACAGTTTAGGCCTAAAGGTATTGTCACCCTCCCATAAATTCAACTGGTTAGTTCCAGTAATTATACTGTGACGTACAAAAATATGTATGTACGTTATTTTTGTGGAAGGGATCTATTACAAAATCCCATTTTTGAGACTTTTTCATAGACTTTGCCATTGCAGGAACAATTTATCTTGTTCCATTTCCGGTGCTATATATGGAAAAAATCTGATTTGTGGTCTCCACCTGCATTTGAAAAAGACAAGCAGAGTAATGAGGATGTTTGTACTCCAAATTTGTCTTGTAGTGACTGGGGAGTGCGGTCACTCCTGGTGGCTTGATCATGTCATATCTTAGACCAGTATTACCAGTGGCAAACTTAGCAGACCCACTGCAGTAACGTATTGTACTAAATTGGAGAAAGGGAGCTCATACAAAGTACTTCTCTAGTTTTAGTGCTTACCATTGATAAGAATTAAGGAATGTTTTAGGTTATGAAATGCATTCAGAGGATAACCCGGCAGTCAGAGTATGATGTAATCAGCTCGCAAGAGACTTTCACCTATGTGCAATGGAATGAGAAGCCTGTTTTTTCCATTTATTAATTATATTTTTTGAGGGAAATATGCTAAATGTGTGTGCTCTATAAAACCTAGGAGGATAAAAATTCAAAGATTTTTTTTTTAAAACAAATATCCTAATATTTTGCTAAAACTGACTTTTCCTGGCATGTCAATTGTTATGTGGCATTTTTTCAGTATTCCCATAAAGCAAAGGAGACGTCTTTATTGGACTCAATCTCATTTGGCACTGTGGCAGCTATACATTTGGTCTGATTAAAAGTATTAATAAATTTAGATAAAAGAATTGATAATCAGCTGTCCATCTGCAGATTTCTTGGCATTAGGCACAAAAAGCTTAGATCTGCATTTCCCCTGTCCACATTGTCTATTCTTTTTAATTCTGCCCTATCTGATGACATTTGAAACAGCTGTTACAGCCTGAAGTCACAAAAAGAAAGATGTTACCAAGCATGGATGCTTTCCAGTGCAACAGTATTTATTTTTGTAGAATTAGTGAAAGACTTAAGTCTGCAGAGAGATACATTGATCAACTGAGTTGTGACTAATGCATTAGAAAAACCTGCTTTCTAGCTCTCAAATTCATACACTGAATGATTTACAGCTATGACTGTTTCTGCAGAGAGGTAATATTCACAAGCCTTCCTTATGTGCTTGCAGTGAACCTAGAAAGGTAAACTGTGATGCAAACTATGCAGTATAAGAAATTTGAAGGTTGAAATCAGCACACACAGTTTCTCCAAGGCTGAGCAATTTCTCTGAGATTCTGCCTAAGTCAACACATTGCAAGAAGTCTCATGTGCAGTTACAGCCTTACCTAATATGGGGCTGGAATGTCAGTTATTATGGGCTACAGCTTTAGCTCATGAAAGAGCAGAGCCTAGAAAACATTTTAATCTAGATCATCTTTTCTGGCATCACTAAGTCCTATTAATGAAGTTTACAACCTGATGAAGATAATGATGATTATTACATGTTGAAATGGAGAGTAAGTAGATTTTTAAGTTATTGCTTGCTTATTTATTTTACTTATACGCTTTTTTATTTTCCCATATATAGAAGACATAAAATGACACACAAAAATATATAACAAACGTTATAGGAAAAAAACCCTAACAACCTCTAGAATTTATTTCCCTTTAAAAAAATCATTTAAAATTCCAGTTATGCAGAAGAGTAAATAGGAAGCTGTGTTGGTTGCTTGTTTTCAAGAGTTCCCTTTTGATTTTCTACCCTTATTTTGTTTCAAGCTGCCTTTGTAAGGCATGGATGGTTAGCAACTTAAAACAATATTTTAAATATAGCCCTAAAAGATGAAGGGCTTAAGAAGCAGTTATACCTTTGAGATCTGCTTTGTACTAAAAAAGAACCCAATGCTTTGCTGTTATAGCTAATGGCAGCTCCACTCTACCTCAATGAATTTTTAACCTTACCATGTAAAACTGGGAAGTCCATTCTTCTGTATTTCTAAGAGTTCTTCTGTCACCTTAAAGCTGCATTTTCTACTGCATGCTGTAGAATTTGAAGTGTTGGAACATTGTCTCTGCGACACTTTTTACAGTAAAGTGTAGACTTGATAAAAGGAGTGAAGAGTTTTGTTATGACATGAAATATGTTCATATTATTACCTGCTAGATCTTCACCTTATTTTCTTATTCAAAAAATGTCTGAAAGCTTGAAGAAAAAAATTATAAAAGCATGGTTTGGGAGCACTGCTTGTCATCTTTGAGTTATGACATTTAGGACTCTCCATTCCAGAAGAATTTAATGGCAATACAAAGCACACTTTCCAGATTGAACATCATGTCTACCCTCACCTTCAGCTACTGTCACCACAGTTCATTTTAGGAGAAGTAGATATTCAAGTGTTTAGACAGTATGTTTTCCTTCCATGGAAATGAAAGATGGAAATGTCTTGTGTTCTGTGCATGTGTGAACATTGCACAGCCAATAAAATTCTTGCTTTTACTATTACCTGGACATGCAAGAGATCAGATCTCTCTGTGCTATATAGAAAACAGACTTGGGAAGCACAGTACTGTAGCTTTCTGGGAACACTGGTGAAAGGCTGGTTTTGAAGCCAAATGCTTCAAAACCCTCACATTTTCCAAGCTACAGAATCATAGAATTACAAAATAGTCTAAGTGGAAGGAACCTTAAAAATCATCTTATTCCAACCCTGCTGTCATGGTCAAGGACCTCCACTAGAACAGGTTCCTCAAAGGCACGTCCAAGCTGTCCTTGAACACTTCCAGGGATGGGGCATCCACAACCTCTCTTGACAATCTGTTCCAGTGTCTCACCACCCTCACAGTGAAGAACTTCCTCCTTATATCTAATCTAAATCTACCCTCTTCCAGTTTGAAGCCATTACTCTTGTCCTAGCACTACAAGCCCTTGCGAAAGTATCTTCCTAGCTTTCTTGTAGGCCCCCTTCAGATACTGGAAGGTTGCAAGAAGGTCTCCCCAGGGCTTTCTCTTTTCCAGCCTGTCCTTGTAGGAGAGGTGCTCTAGCCCTCTGATCATCTTCATGGCCCTCCTCCAACAGGTCCATCCTCTTCTTTTGTTGGGTACTCCAGAGATGGACACAATACTCCAAGAAGGATATCATGAGAGCAGAGTAGAGGGGCAGAATCACCTCCCTCAACCTGCTGACTATGCTTCTCTTGATGCAGCCCAAGATACATTTGGCTTTCTGGGCTGCACTATCACATTGTTGGCTCATGTTGAGCTTTTCCTCAACCAGCAACCCCAAGTGTTTCTCCTCAGGTCAGCTGTAAATCCCAGCCTGTATTTGTGCTTGGGATTGCCCCGATTCAGGTTCAGGACCTTGCACATGTATTTGTTGAACTTTGTGAAGTTCACATTGTCCTACCTCTCAAGTCTGTCCGGGTCCCTCGGGATGGCATCCCTTCCTTCCGGCACATCAAATGTACTACACCTCTCAGTGTTGTCTGCAAACTTGCTGAGTGTGCACTAGATCCCTGTCACTGACAAAGATGTTAAACAGCCCCAGTTCCAATCTGAGGAACACCACTCATTACTGATCTCCCCTTGAACATCAAGCCAGTGACAATAGATCTCTGAGTGTAACCATCTGGCCAATTCTTTATCCACCTATTGGTCCATCCATCAAATCCATGTCTCTCCAATTTAAAGACCAGAATGTTGTACGGGCAGTGTCAAACACTTTGAACAAGTACATGTAGGTGACAGTTGTTGCTCTTCACTTATCCACTGATGTAACTCCAGTGCAAAAGACCACCACATTTGTCAGGCACAATTTGCCCTTGGTGAAGCCATGTTGATTGCCACCAATCAGCTCTTCATTTTCCATGTGCCTAAGCACAGTCTTCAGGAGAATCTTCTTCGTGATAATGCTGGGTACAGAGGTGAGACAGAGTGATCTGTAGTTTCACAGCCATTCCCTTTTTTTCTCTTTTTAAAAATGAGGGTGATGTTTCCCCTATTCCAGTCAGTGGGAACTTCACTAGACTGCAAAAATATTACTGGTAAAACATTTGTTTTAATGCTGTATTTTATAAATATGATATATTTCAGTTGCACAAATGTAATTAATTTCATGCTAATTTCACTTTTTAATTTGTGAGGGAGCAGTGACACTGTGTAAGCCTTTGAAGAGGAGGGAAGCAGCAAGGTTTGTGCTGTTACATGGTGGAAGCCTGGATTTATTGATTCGGGCATTTCTCCCACCTTTTCCATTTTATCAAAAAAATCTTACAGTTGTACAAGTCTATGCATTTTTCTCATGGTCATGGATAAAGACATCTGTTGATCTAGAGATTCACTTGATATACAGTTCAAAGGCTTTGAGAGGGAAGAACCAATATTCTCTTTTCTGGTCAATTTGCGGTCTTTCTCTCCCATTCATCAAAAAAAAAAAAAAATCTATAGATGTAGATCTTCTAAGGCTGTAGCTAAAGTACCACTATAATCTATTGGCTTACAAGATCACAACTGAGGCAGGTTTTCTGAAGGAGAGCTAAGCAAGCTCTCTACCTGCCTGCCAAATAGCTAATGAGTAAGTGCTATGTAAGGAAAATATTCATGCAAGTGGTGGCCAAATTCTTTACATTGTGAAGGAATTATTTCTAGTTTTAATAAATGAAAATACTGAAATTGTCTAAAAGGCTAAAACCTGATTTTCGTAGTGTGTATTACCATTTCAAAGACTGGTGTATTTGAAGCTTTGTTTCAGAAGAGCAGTGCTGTCATCTTTCACAACCTATGTTGTTTTCTAAGATGCTGTGTGATACAAAGTGACCCTAAGAAACCCCATTTGTAGTTTGTATAGAATGGTAGCAACCTTGTGATCATGAATATGCATCTATATAGGATATCATTGCTATAGATGCTTAAAGCTCTCTTACTAGATACTGCAGAAAGTGAAGGGTATTCAGAAGTTTGTGAAATAGCTGCACATGAGGACAACTTTCCAATATTTAGGCTTGTATGGTGCTTTTATATATTTTTCTCTGTTACAACATACATGGGAGAGAGATATGACAGAATGAAAACTAAGGAACCTGCAGCATAGTACTATGCTATTAATGAGAAGTTTTATTTTCTCTCTTTCTCTTTTCTAAGAGCTAATGCTGTGTCTGAATGATGTCAGATCTAGTGATGTCTGAATAAGTGTCATGTACAAGAAAAGAAAAAGCCTGTCAGGGACCTAGGGTACAGTCTTGTAAGTGTTGTAGTATTTGCAGCCACACATAGAAGGGAAGGTGAATTTGCTTTTGTTGCTACTGTGTTATGTTGTTAAGGAAATAGCTGCATACAAAGGAAATGTGGCACGTGTAGAGAATGACAATTTTGGTTTACCAAAGAAATTAATAATAAACTGTAATTATGCTCATTAATATTGTCCCCTACTGGAAAGCAAAATGTGAAAAGACCAACCATTACAGAACTAGCACAAACTGATTGCAATTATCATCCCTGCTCCTGTTGCATAGGGCTGTTTTCTTCAAATGTCCCTCCATGGCATTTCTTCTGAACAGCTTGTAGCTCTCACTTTGCCTATGACTAATTGCCTAAGAATCACACCACTTACACTGTAGCTGCTTTCATTCAACATGACAGAACTTTTGTCTTTTTGAGTACAGGACAAAACCATCCAACAAATACTGTGTCACTGTGAGTATTAATGTATGTCACTTTTAGTTTTCCGGATAACACAGGCCTTTAATATCAGCCTTATAAGACAATGTATAAGAAAAAGCCAAAGCATAGCAAGAATTAAATGCCTCATCTGAGATCCTGCAAATGTTTGCTAAAGCTAGTCTGGTGCTGCCATTTTGATGCTAATTTTCATTAATATGCAGCTGTTCTCTTTTTCTGTCACTGCAAAGAGCAGTCATTTCCTTATTAAGGTCTATTCTGCTAGCTTTGTTCCCTAAAATAAAAACCCATCATTGTTTTATATGTAATTGGTTAAATCAAATAACATATTTGATTCTATAAGCTTTGAGACTAGGAGAGATTTCTATGACTGGGGCCATTATGAAATATATTTATGACTATTGCTGTTCTCTTATGTGTAGAAGACTTTATACAATTCACCAGAACATCTTGGGGCTAGGAAAGCATCAGAAGCATTTTGCTTCTGTGGAGATCTTGCCAGATAAAATGATGGTATCAAGTAGATAAACATTCCAAACAGCAAAGCACTGATAACTTCTCTGCTGGGTACATGTGAATGGTGCAAGGGGGCATCACTAAAAGAGATGAAAAGAGTTGTTTCAGACTCTTCTGACAAAGAGAAAATCGGATGAGAGGGATCTCCCTAAATTACTGAAGTAGGCACATTTCTGTTACTCTTTGCCTAATTCCAAGATCATCTAGCCACCTTCACTGTAGTTTACTTAACATGTTTCTTCTGCTAACTCATGTAATTAGACTAATGGTTCAGTTGGTAGCAAGGTACCTGAAGGCAGAGGAGAGACTGACACATAACAGCCAATGGAAACTGCTAGTGTTGCAAAAAATATTTTTTTCCTAAAAAAAAAAGTAAGAAAAAGCAAAACAAAACCTGTAGATCATGTCAAGAACTATGATTACAGCAAGTTAGTTATATCTGTATTGTCCATGGAACTCTGTAAGCATCATTCACTGTCTTTAACTCTAATGGGTGAAAGACAAGGTGTTTCATAAGTCATTTGCTTCGGTCCTAGCTCAGAGGTGACCTGTAGTGGGTTGGAGAGGGGAAGAAGGGATGCAGGCAGTAGCAGGAAAATTTATTTTTGATGATGGAACCTGCTGGAGATGTAAAAGCAAGTTAGAGATGGTGATTAGTAAGTGATGCATTCCAAAAAAGGATGTTTTTTCTTTCTAAAAGACTCTCTGGATATTGTGAGATTTCCTTTCCCTGGCACTCACTTGGGTGCTGCTCTTGGGATGTGACTGTCAATTTATTAAACATGTTACTAACACTGGTGATAAGACAAAGGAAGAATTCCCTGTAAAAGCATTGGACCTAAGAGGACTATTAAACCTTTAAATGTAGCATCAAAAAAGTCAAAACACTTGTTTACCCTAAAGATTAAGGATGATACTACTATTACTACTACTACTATCTGTTGTTCTGTTCTCACATCAAGTCCTGGTGAAATTTGTTCCTCCAAACTTTGTGTTTGCTATCTCACTTATGGAAGAAAGGTGGTTGTAAGAAAGCCATTGCTGATCAGTCCACAGAACACGTCTGCTACAGGATTTACTTAGAGTGCTCTCCAAGAGAGATGTCTGAAAGAATCTGTCTTCTCAATGCTCTCTCTGACTTCACTGAAAAAAGGTATGCAGTTGCAACAGATGCTTGTAGAGCTTATGACAATCCTAGTATTAGACACAACATTAATTTATTGCCCAAACCAGATTTATTAGCTCAGTACTCTCCAGCAAAGGAAGTAAGCTGCTGTAAAGGGAATAGCTTTAATTATTCCTGGATTCAAGACAGGAGAATGCCATGAGGTATTACGCTTCCGAGGGCGATCAGAAGTGAGAGTTCTTGGAAATTCTGAACTGCATTCTAGTTATTTTAATTTACTTCTAGGTTCTAGTGCTATAAATCTGTTTTGAAATATAAAGTTTAGATGGAGATTTTAAAGAGGACATTCAACTAACTCAAAATGCAAAAAAAAAAAAAATCAACTCCCTGCTTAAGATGGTCAGCAATCCTATGCAACCTGCAGTGCTGTTCACTCATTCTTTCCTTGTTCCATTTGATTAATGAAAGCAATGCATTTTCTCTCCTTCTGCCAGTGATTGATACTTCTCCACATTTTGTTCATGGTGGTAGATTGCTGAGGGGGGGGAAATTCCACCATAAACTGGTTTTGATACCAAGTTTTAAATTGTTTTGTGAATGCATGTTTTGTGAAAAATACTTCTTAGTCTTTAGTAGCATATAATGTGGACTTGGTTTGCTCTATGTGTGTGTTAAAGAGAAGGGGAGTTTCCATTTCAAACTTCTGTTCCATTGTTATAGCTGATTGACTGTTCAAGGTGAAGGACAACAGCCTAGCTGCTGCTTCCTTCCGTGTCTGTGGGGTGGACATGTAGGAGCAGCAGGAGTAACAGACAGAGACTGAATCACAGTTACATACTGGACTTGGTGACAGCAATTTGTTCTTCCAGGTACATGATTTGATTTAAAGCCCTAATGGGTGTTTGGTTGGGGAGGTAATACTTTGAAGCCATTGCTGTTAGTGACACAAACAAAAGTCATTCACTGAATTCTTGTTGGAAAAGCACTGCCTCCAGTAGTGACTAGGTATAATTCCGTATCAACTAGACCTTGGTGGTGAGGCAAGGCTTATTTTTAATTAGTATTTTGGACCACTGTCTACTCTAGCAATTCACATGGTGCCAAGGATGTTCTTGGACACAGGAATGCAAATATCCATTCATTTCCACTGCTATAACTGTCTCTGGATGACTTCTAGATGAAGCTGAGTCTCTCAGATATCCTTGTGCAGAGCCTGGAGTTCAATATGAGCCAAGAAGCAGCAGGCAGTTCTTGTGCAGCTGGCCTGTTTTGGAGGATAAGAGAATTTAATAATACAGATAGAGACTGCTTTGCACGTGTTGATCTCCATGCTGCAGAAAGGTACACTCGAGGCAAATTCATTTTACTGTAGTATATCTTATAGAACCTTCTTCTTTATCGGGATTTTAGCTTTTAAGGAATTTTTTCCAATTCCTTGTTTTTTGCTGGTGGCAAACTCGACTGATGCTCAATTTCTCCTTGTCTATCAAGACCAACTATGAATATATTTTTATTGTGTTTGCTTTTACTTAAAAGTTTGGAAATGCATACCGAGGCCTGTGCAGATATAAAACTGGTGGCAGTTTGCCAGTATAGCCTTTGATGTTGCCAATCATGTGACCTATGTATAGCATAATACAGCTTTCCTTCTATATCTCTGATAAAACCACCGTTTGCATGTTTTATTACTTATGTCAATAGCAGTGTTTTACTTTGCAGCCTCCAAAATAAAAATGTAACTATTGAAATGAAATTTAACATGCTGCCTTATGCATAACCTTCAAGTTGGAGTCAAAATAGTAAATGTGTTATTAGCAGGACTGCTGAGACCATGATCTGGGAAAATCCTCTTTGCACTTGACTGTGATCTCCACCATTTAAACAATTTGTCCTGGTATGTCACATTAATTAAATGGTAAGAGTAGCTTCAGCCAGTGACCTGTCCTTTCCTCTGTAACTGCTTGCACAGGAAACCTGTCACTCCTAGCTGAGGAAAGCTTCTTTTTCTTCTGAATGGCTGAAGAGAAGTCTATGCGATAGAAAGTACAGCTCAGTGCCCAAAACCAGTCATCACCAAGACTTGTTTAAAATAACTTAAAAAATAGATGCTTTCTCCTTATCATTATCTCCATATCCTTTTCTTCCAGTCACTTCACTGAAGGAGGTCTCATAATGAAGTAATGAATTACACTGCTATCATTCAGATATTTTGATCCTTTATACAAAAATATCTGCCTTGTACAGTACTTAACTCTCTTAACCATGCTGTTATAATTAGTTTTACTCTTACAAAAAATTTACATGAGTCTTTCTAAGTTCCAAAAATACACTTCTGACTCTCCAAGTAAAAGATATCCATTCTGAGGAAGATATGTCTATAAAAATAGATTGAATCGAGGTTTTTAATGTAAAACTAAGTCTAATGACTGGAATTTTCATAACATGATACCAAAATAATTATCTGTACGATGTGTTGTAATGGGCCAAATATCCACCAACCACAAAATATGCAAGTTTGCATTCCACACATATAAATGAGGAGGAGTCAATATATTTGAGTCAAAGTTCCTCAATGTGTGTAAGTGCCAGAGCCAGTCAACATGCTAGCACACATGTTTATGTTTTAGTACAGAAAGTCAGCCAACCACAAAGAAAAGTCAGACACAGTTATTTTTGGGATGGTACTTTTTTTTCATATACTCCACTGTTATAAATATAGATTCAAAAGAAATTCTGTCTTATCTTCAAATGTAATTACCACAGAGGACATGGAACATGTGACTTCCAAAGAAGCCCAAGAAAAATGACAACCTGGTTCTTAGTAGGTAGGAAAATAAGGTGCTGAGTTTCTTTTGAAAGTGACAGTATCAAGCATCTGTTACGTGATGCAGGTTTGCTATAAGTGAGGCAGCTGACATTTTTGCAATACTAAGAAGTCTTACAATATAGTGAAATATTTCATATCAAATTCTATTGTTATAAGAAAGAATGTGCTTTTTAGGTCTAGCTTTTTTTTGGCCTTTTTTTTTTTTTGGGGGGGGGGTGGGGTCGGCGTGG
>JANHFX010009620.1:210747-242537 GCA_027560015.1 Chloroceryle amazona
TTGGTTGTGTGAGGTCGGTGTGCTCGAGAGGGTTGGTGGTGGGTGGGATGGTGGGCTGCTGGGTAGCGTGGTGTGTGTGTGTTTGTTTAGTTTTATTTTTTCCTGGACATCATTATGGGCCAAATGCTCCATCCTTTTGTGTCAAAGACAAATTTGGTTTCAGTGAGACCAGAAAGTATGGGTATGTGCTAAATCAGATATTTCTTAATGCATGCCACTTGAGATTGCGGAAGGAAAAACACACTCATAAATACTTGTGATTTGTTTGAAGTCAGAGCACTTTTCTCTCTGTGGGTTTATTTATAGTTTCAGGATAAGAAATTCTTATGCTTAATAGCAGGAACTGATGAGTGAGACTTTCTTATACTCAGAAGAAAAACATGACTTGTAATTTTCTGTTTCTTCAGCCTAAAGCAAATTCATGACTCTTGTAGCTGGCATATAAAATTAATCCTGCTTACTTAGGAGGACCTTAATCACACACTTGCAGTTTTCCACTTGAACTGTGGCAACTGTAATATCCAAAGAAGTCAATTCTCACAGAATGTTTTTCATCTGACTTTGTCTTCATGTTAAAATAAGTCTTTGGTTTCAACAGTAACTAAGATTAGAATTTAATGTTTTTATTATTTTAAATTTTTATTCTATTGCTGTATTAAGACCAAGAACACAAGTGAATTATTGTGATTCCTGAAGTGTTCCTTTTTTTTTTTTTTTTCTTCCTGCTGGAGTCCTGTTCCGTACAATATTAGCAATCAGTTTCTATGCCAAAGCCAAGCAGTGACAGTTGTAATAATGAATATTTGCTACAGGCTACTGGTATGAAAATAGCACAGCGCTGCAAGCCTGCGTCACCAGAAACAAATCTTCCATTTAACTGTGACTGAATTTCCAACTTGATTTGAGATCATTTATTATTGAAATAGTTCTTAAAGCACTGTCATAGTGCAATGTTTAAAAACGCTGATTCAGTCTTGAAGGTGTCAGTTCAAATGCCTTCCCACTCCATTTCACTGTTTGTTTTTTTTAATCCTGTATACTTTTAATGCTGTACCCTGTATTTAGGGCACTGAACTGTGTACAGACAGCAACACTGTCATATATTCAGAGACACATGCTGGTTAGTTCTGGCAAGAGGATTTGAATTCCCTCTTTAAGATTACTTGTCATCTTTTAAAATGCTTCCTCCTTAATTTCTGCAGATAATTTTGAACTTTATTGGAGGAGGAGCAGCTTTGTACCTTTGAATGTGTCATGGTTATTAGATAGTGAACTTGGATGGTTTTCTTATATATTTTTTTATGTCATTAATGTATTTGCATTAGTGAAATATATAATGTATTAATATAGGATACCTTTTGAAAATGCAGAATATATGCACCGTACTTTGGTATTTTTTTTAGTTGAAGAATATGCTGATGACATTTACTATTTTGAGTTCAATTTTTATATACAAGACTGCATTCACACATGCATATCAAAATACCCTCAAAAGAACTACCATAACTGATTGTATTTACTTTTCACTTTAAAATAAATACAAAGTGAAATATTAGATCAACATAGATATTTGAATTAGAATAAAACCTGCAGTTATTTAAGCTCTTATTTTTGTTCATTGCCTCAGGTTTTCCTGTGGAAAATAAAGAAATTATAATCTATATTTTGCTTAGGGCAAAATACAGAATCTTGAACTGCACAGCTAGTAATGGTGATTGATGTACATATATAATTTCCTGCACGTTAGAATGAACACCAACCTTGCCATCAATCCTGAAAAAATGCTAACGTCTCCTTTTCTTTTCCATTCCTCTCCCTGGTGCCATCTGCCCTCTGCCTGCCTTTTCACCAGGAACTACATTGACTAGACTGTACAGCACAGTAAAACCAGGGTGAAGAAACAGAAATTTTAAAAGCAGTGTTACGTACTGCTGGGAGTGGGTTTCTGAGACAAATTATTTAACTGCAGCAACCTTCAAGTGAAGTAAAGCCAGCACTGACAGGAAATTTCTGGGACAGAAAAGGAGTGACTACTAAAATATAACATTTTGTGGACAGAGCAACAAAGGCTTCATTTAGTCATCAGTTTCCCAACAAAAGTCTTAATATTTAAATATAGTATTTTTCTTTTGAAACATTATTGTTGGTCTGCAAAAAATAATAAATAAAACCAGAATGTTCAGCAAGGTAATGACATTCCTTCTACATCAGCATTTGACATCCCCAGTACCTTCAGGATCTAATGACTTCCAGACTCAATCTCAGGAGAAATAAATACTTTGGTTAGACCTTGAGTGGGACCTTATTTTTGCTGTATGCTTTAATGCCTGGCAATATGTAGAATATTCACATGACAAATTCTGCTTTCTTGATTTTATGCATAATAATTTTTTTAAACCCTCTGAGAGAATTTGTAGAAACATTGCAAAATATACAATGTATAGAAATTAGTAGGGCATGAAGGGTCCTATTCCCACTGACTGAAAGGGGATTGTACCTGTGTTGCTCCTGCAGATATTTATTCAGCCAGTTTCAAGTCCTTCAGTAGGCAATATTATTGGATCTATGTAGGTAGGCTATTCTCAAGGCTTTAGAAGCTTTAATATTACTAAAAAGTTCCTGATGTCTAATCCAAGTGTCTTTTGATGTAATCCATTATGCCTTGTTCTGTTAGGAGGGATCAGAGAGAAGAACTTATTCTCTTCTTTTTAGCTGCCTTCTAGATATATGAAAAAATGTTTTCAGTGTTTACCCTTCACATTTCATATTCACAGTCCATATTTTCTAAAACTCTTAATTTGTTTTGGCTTCCTCCCTCACAATCCCTCTCTTGTTGGTTTGCTACTGGATTAACAACAAAGCAAGTAATTGCTGATTAGAGGAGAAAAAACAAAGCAAGTAAGTACTGATTAGAGGAGGAAAAACTACTTCATAAATCTTTCACTTTGCACTTTCAATATAGTGGGGACCTGTTTCATAACATGATGATGTAAGAGAGCTGTGTTCATCTCATTATCTGCTACTGAAAGCTTTTTCTAAAACAAACAAGCAAAGAAAACAACAGAAAAGCAAACAAACCAACCTCTAGAAAAAGCAGTACTGGGGCTGTTGTACTTTATCCTGTTTTCATAAATCAGATTCATGCTACTAAGTGTGGATTCCTGCAGCTTTTTACTAAAAAGCATCTACTTTTCTAGACTGTTTCCCCAATGTGTTAAAGTTGTTTTGAATATTTTTTTCTGTGTGTTTGGACTTGCTCCCAGTTTCCTATTGTCTGCTAAGTTACTGGGCATATTCTTCCTTAATAAACTTATTGAACAGTATTAGTCTAAAACACACCTCTTCAGCATCAGTGAATTGTGTCCCTTTTGCA
The DNA here is from genome assembly GCA_027560015.1 of Chloroceryle amazona. Lineage (NCBI taxonomy): Eukaryota > Metazoa > Chordata > Aves > Coraciiformes > Cerylidae > Chloroceryle > Chloroceryle amazona. Next base: position 214,121 of record JANHFX010009620.1, read on the forward strand.
TCACAACACATGCTAAGGTATATATGCCAAAGAGTTACTGTTTTGCCTATTCTAATAGATGGCAATGCATAAAGCATACTGTAGGTCGAGCACCACTAATACCAAGAGATTTATGAAACCAAATCAAGCTTTCTATGTTGAAAAGTACCCAGTTCCAGGAATATCTCAGTAAAGCAATTAAGATTTATTTTTTTTATAGGGAAGCTGCTACTCAATAGGTCTGATATGTCAAAATAAAACAAAGCAGAGCAGAAGAGCTCCTGTCCCTTCCCTCCTTCTCCTGTTCATTACTTGCCATCTTCTCCACTTATCAGTGCTGGATCTTACTGTCCTCAACCCTGATAAGTACTGAACTACCAAATTATACTGCCATATCCAAATTTCATGTATATATTATTCAAACCTCATTATCACTGTGTATTTTCTCTCTCTTGGATTTGAAATCTACAGAAAATACATGGGTTCTTAGGTGCAAGCACTATGTTTCCAAATAGATTTAGGCATATGATATGCTTGCAGTTTTTCCAAACATACCGATATACAGAATGGAAATCTTATTACTATTTGTGTAGGTATCAGATATACACTGTTGTATATTCAAATAATGTCATTAGCATGCATTATTAGTATGCATTAATAGATACAAATAATGTATGGATAAATATATACTGTGTATTAATAATTGCTTTAATTTACTAATATTTATTATTAATATCAAGTGAAGTATCAATTTAATGTTTTATTTCATCAGGTATCAAGGACATACAATTATTTTCGGTTTAGTTTCATTAGTACAGAATGTTAAAACTTTCTTGGCTACTCAATCAGCATAGTTTAGGCATCTGAAGAGCTGCGCATTCATTTTAACTGCCTACTGTACTGGTAATTTACACAACCTCTTCTAGTGGATTATTTTACAGTTATACAGTACAGTCTTAATGACCTGTCTTTTCATTTTATGAATTCTGTATTTATGGGGTGTTAGCAGAATGTAGGAGACAGAATATGTGACATTTCGATAAATGGCAGTACTGTATTTTGTAACCACGTAAAGTGCAAAGAATAAGGTCAGATTTAGTTCATTACTAAAATTACATTAGTGATAACATTGCCAGGCTGATCTGGCTCTCTGTGTGGTTACAGCATTAGGATGAAAAAAGCAAATGCCAAGGGTCACAACCATTTTTTTCTGTTTCCTTCCATCTCCTCTCTTTGCCCACAGACATTACCACAGGGACACCAGCAATATCAACAACGACAACCGTGGAAATCCGGAAGAGCAGTGTTATGACAACTGAGATCACATCTAAAGTGGAGAAAATCCCCACGACAGCCACTAGCAGCACCACATGCCCTTCTGTTGAGACTGAGGAAGAAAAAGCAAAAAGACTGCTGTACTGTTCACTATGCAAAGTTGCTGTCAACTCTGCCTCGCAGCTGGAGGCGCACAACAGTGGTAAGATGGAGCAATGCTTGCTTGCTTTTTTTTTTTTTTCTTTCTATCTCAAGTGCTCTGCAATTATCTTCCCCTGAATAGATTAGATCTCTTGCAGCAGGGGACAAAGAGGTGGCAGAAAACTGGCAACTACGTGGAATTCATTAACTATTAAAGAATAAAAATGACAGGCAAAGAAGCTTTCATAAAGGGGGAAGAAAGGAATTTTATTCCATGCAAGTTACCATTTCTTACATTTTAGCTTTTGCTGCTTCCAAACCTTATAGATCTAAATGACAGCTCATGCTTCATTATCTTTGGTGTTCAGACTTTGCATAGTTTTATTTGTGGCAGCCAGTAAACTGAGTATGAATGATACTAGTTTTGCTTGAAATTTAACAAGTTAAGGCTGAAAGAAGGAGCGTCAGTCAGAGTTCACTGATGAGAATTAGAATTCTTAGCTCCGTATTGTCTGTTGATAACTTGTTAAAATTATGTATATTTTTCCTTTGTTTTCATCAACTGATAGTGACTGCTGCATGAGAGTTGAATGGGTAATTGCTACCTTTATCTTTCTTAATTTTCAAACCTGTTGTTCTTATTAGAGCTAATAGCATCAGAAAGTTCCAGTAGTAGAGAGACATCATTCACAGTCACTATTTTAGGCATTTTATTGATTCGCTTTGTGTTGAGCAGGGTTAAAATATCTTGGAGTTTAATATGGTGTCAATGAACATCTATAACCATCCCATAGAAAACCTGCTGATTTTGGATGTCAGGGGTTACCTGCTATCAGGGAAAAGAGTTAAGAGACAGAGAAACTTAGGTTTGAAATGTAGCGATGGTGATGATATACCTGTAGGAAAATGTTCAGTGTTTTTTATGAGGTAATGAAAAAAAAGAAAGAACTGTGGCATGTCTACAGAATTCACTTAAATTAAAAAGGAAATGACGAAACAAAGCTTAATGAGTTTTGAGTGTTGTGTTTGCTCTATGCCACATCTTCAACTAGTGAAAATTAAAGTTCATAAAGCTGTACCCATTTAACTTCATATAAGCATTAGACTAAACAGTTTTTCTGATCAAGATGCGAGAAAAAAATACTCTGAATATTTCAACACAAGCCTCCAAGTTTCTGCTGTATATGCTGATAAACTCTCTGTGTGTGCTTACTTGCACGCTTGTAAAAGTGTATACGTGGATGCATGCAACAGTTACCACTGGAAAACTAATTCTGTACATGGTATTAGTCCATTTTATCACAGACTTCCCGAATGGAAGTCAACGTTGTAAGAACTCATTCAGTCTGAATAAGTAAAGCAAGAGGACAATATTATTTTCTATTCAGTCTTTAATTAAAAATTCAAGTGCATTTTTCTCACGTGTATGTTTCTTTCACATTTTGGTTTCTGTCCAAGTCACTAAGGATGCATAGATTGCTGCCAGGAATCTCTGCCTCATTTTGATTTGGAGACTAGTTAATCACAGATTTAAGTGTAAGCTACCTAATGCATATAGTTTATCAATGCATTCAGGAGGACTACAAATCAAAGCTAACTACATCTTTAATAGCTAAATTGCAACTACAATTCAGGTCTTATTAGCAGCAGGAGTTAATGAGAAAAGTCACACCCATTTAACTTCACATCGGGATACCTGATTGCCACTATTTATTGGTGTGGCTGCTTTGTTCCAGTGTATTACCTACAGATGTGTAATTTAATAATTCAATATCAGCTGTGAAATACTGTTACATTAGTATGAATCTGATACAGACAAACACAGGCATATTCCAAGGACAGCACATGGCACCAAGCTGACATTCTTGTGATTATCTTCTAGAAAGAAAAGAAAACAATGAATGCAACCAAATTTCCCAAGTTGTTTCTGTTTCCCATTTCTAATATCTCCAGGGACTAAGCACAAAACTATGCTGGAAGCTCGGAATGGAAGTGGAACCATAAAAGCCTTTCCCCGGGCAGGCGTAAAAGGCAAAGGACCTGTGAATAAAGGAAACACAGGCCTTCAGAACAAAACATTTCACTGTGAAATATGTGATGTGCACGTAAACTCTGAAACACAACTGAAACAGGTACTCAGCTTGCAGAGAGTGAATCCTTAGCTGTTGTTTGTTTTCATGATGATAAAGTACCAATATAAACAGCATGTGTCAGTCTAACAGTTTGCATCTAAGTGGAGCTTACAGATTTTGCCCTTTGTACTTGGCTTTCACACTGTATGTTTTGTTTTGGATATGATCTCCCCTTGCATAGCATATTTTTTCAAAAGTTCTTGATTAAATATATTTCTTAAAGAGCTATAGAAGCTGTAATGTTACAACTGTATTTAGACTACTTTAATTGTCATGAGCTAATAAACCGTGCCACTTATCACGTGTACCACATGATACTTGCCTTGACAAAGATGTGGAGGAGGGGCAGGCAGTACCTTCACAGAAGTATTCTTAGAAGTATTATACTTACTATCTACTTACTTATCTACTATACTTAGAAGTATTCTTTCTAAGCAGGATAACCTGCTTAGAAATGAGGGATGGAGACGATTTGTAGTATTTTTTTTATCGGTGTTACTCCGTAACTGAGAAGCACGACCTGTTAATTGCAATTACACCGTGTTCATTGTTCAGATGTACAAAGCCTTCGTTCATATGTCTTGGAATAAAAAGCTTGTTAAGGAACTTTGCAATCATGAAGATAAATTCAGTAATGGACAATAGGAATATCTGTCTTTCTGCTTTCAGGAAAAAGAAAAGTCCAGTTCTTTGTCTTTTTATTGCAAGAATTCTGTTGAGAATAAAAACTGGAGAAACATAGTTCTGAAATGCATCCCTTACATCTTATACTGCAATAAAATCTGTGTAGAAGGATTCTTGTAAAATCTCATAGATTTTATGGAGATGATAATGGATTTTGTGGTTTTTTTTTTTCACTGTCACTTAGTTTGAGATGTACCATCTCTCAGCTGAAATCTCAAAAGGATCTCCAAGCTTCTTAGGGGTTTAAACAAGGATCATTCGAATTGGAACAGACCCATTTCCATTCATTATTTAATTACTCAAAATAATGCTCTTGTGGAGAGTAGTAGCCTACAGTATTGGAGCACCCTTGTGTAAAGCAGAACCTGAAATGATCTATTAAGAAACTGGTTTTCTCTTTTTTCCTTCTTTTTTTTTTTTTTTTTAACAGCACATAAGCAGTAGAAGGCACAAAGACAGAGCTGCTGGGAAGCCACCTAAACCTAAATATAGCCCCTACAACAAACTCCAAAAGGGAACACATCCTCTAGGGGTAAGCCAATCACCTTTTTATCTTACTTTTAAATTAACTCTGCTGAGTAGGATTTTTAGCAAATGTAAGTGGAAACATGTATGAAATGAGAGGAACAATGCACTCAATGGGAGTATTACAAGGGTCTGAAGGAGCCAATGGAAGCCTACAGGGGACTTTTTAGGTACTTTTGTGTGTGTTGACTACAACCTGTGGGTCCTCATTTTTTTACCTACTCTGAATAACCTCAGAAAAGAAGCTTGTTTCAAAGGCCATTAGAGGGCAAGAGACAAAAGAAACATCCAGATGTCAGACAGGATTTTTCTAGTTTTCACCAAAGAAAATAAAAATAAATAAAACTCTATAAAATATAAAACTTTTATTCTCTCCTTATTTAGAAAATTATTCAGTTAACAATTGAAACAAAAACAACAACAACAAAATATCCATCTCTCATTTCATTCCAGTCAGTTTCAGGATGGCTCTGGTCACATTTTCAGCTGCCAGTATAAACTATGTGAAACAGTTCTTACAAGCTTCAAAAGCTTAGAAAAAAGTTTACTTTTCAAAAAAAAAGTATCTAGAAACCTTCCAGTATTTAAGAAACAGCTTATATTGTGGGTGGGATAGTGAAACATTTAACATTTATCTGCATTATTGTTTTATGTGCTGCAGTGTTTTGTCAGGGTTTGTAGATGATTTTGGCAGAAGAACTCCAGCTGAGGATGGAGGCCTTTTAGTGGATGCATAGACAAATTAAGGCAATGTGTCCTTTCCTTGCTTCCTCACTCCCAATTGCTCATAATATAGAAGTCAGGCTAGAGGTGAGCAAAGAGGCAAAGGACATTTAAGGAGAAAAAGAGTTACCAATAAAGGAACAGCTGTGTGAAGTAGAATGGAAGCTGCACTGAGAAAAGAGGAGAGTGGTTCTTCATTTAGTGCTTTTGTTATTGAATAGAAAAAATACTAAAATTGCTGTCACTTGAAATGCAGAATGGCACAGCAACAAGCTCAAAATGTGCTAATTTTACTTTGAATGTAAATATTTTTTATGGGCTCTAGACTTTTTCTTTACTCCCCATTAATTTTTAAAGTCATTTACAGTCCTAGTTTACTTCACTGGAAGTGAAATGAATAATGGCTACTTGCTCTTAATATTGACCTCTGTTAATTAGTACTTGCAGAGAGGAAGGAATGAAGATGCAAGGTACTCTATATGCTAAATAGTACTAGTTTTGCATCTTGAAATCAGAACCATGTTGATAAATTAACTGAAAAGCTATCTAATTAATAGTTAATTCATTGGGAACCCTTTTTCAATTCAAGTACGAGAAATCGTTTTTCCATGTGAGTAAGAAGTGTCCATACTTGCACTGAGATCATGGCATGGTACATATATTCATATTCTGTATATTCAATACCACATATGAAGGTTTACATACTTTGCTAAAGGCCTCAGGTCATGCCAGGACACACAGACCAAAAGTCCGTCAGGGCCAATGGGAACTTCTCTGTGTCTAAGAATAGAAAACTATTCTTATGTCAGAGTTATAAAACCAGAACAACAAAAGTACTCAGGATCCAGGCATCTCATTAGAAACTTGAAATCCCACTGAAATTTGCAGAAGTCTATATACACTACCCTGATGTTCATTGATATGCACACCAAATGTAAATTCTCTTAAATAATAATGGATCTCTGAGTATATTTAATCAGTCTGGGAAATGCTTCAGGGATGGTTTGTTGGTTTTTCGTTGTTTTTTTTTTTTTTTTTAAGTTCTAAATGAGGAGTTTCCTAAATTATATTTGGTAGTGCGCAAGACTAATAATATAAACATTTTTAAAGCAGAAGCCTCTGTGTCAGTAGCAAAAATACCACAGTTTGGCATCATACTAAGTGATACAGGCAAGATGTATTTTGTGACATTTTAGAATATCTGCCACTTTTTCACAATCCTTGTAAGAATGAATAGGATCTTAGTGCAAAACACTTGCAGACATAGCAAGATGACATAGGGCAGCATCCATAGAATCCACCACCTATTTGAATGTGAAACATATGAGATTTTCATAACCAGTGCAAGATAAGATTTCTTTATTTGCTTATTATTAGAGGCAGAAGGTAATAAAGAGGAGCTGGCTGGAGATCTTAATTTTACGTAAAACTTGTATTCTAATGATAAAAAAAAAAAAAAGTACCTTCTTAGACCAGGGAATAGGATGTTTTCATTCTGCACTGGTCTCTTATCACACACTGTCCAGATGGAGCTCTTTTAATTGATGGCTAATTCTTCCTTATTTAATCCTTGCATGGTACAAGCAGTTTTGCTTTGGTGCAGACTGCCCCAGCCCCTTTTTAGGTTTGCTTTGATTTCTATTCTTGTATTAAATTATAAATCTCAGTGATAAGGTGTGAACGTAGGAACTCTTTGTCCCAAACAAACTCCTGTTCATCCTTGTCCAAATGTGCAAGATCATATCTTCTGACAGAAGCCTGCAGTTTATAGAGTCAGTAAGCACTATGAGGCCTCTCTTTCTTGATTTTTGCACTTCTAATCTTAATTCAAGCTTCTTCTCATGTAGCTCATATGAACAAATTACGTCTCTCTTTGTTTTCTCTCTTCCCCACAGGTAAAATTAGTATTTTCAAAGGAACCTTCAAAGCCAATGGCTCCACGAATCTTACCAAATCCACTAGCAGCTGCAGCAGCAGCTGCTGCTGTGGCTGTGAATTCCCCCTTCAGTCTTCGCACAGCCCCAGCAGCCACCCTTTTCCAGACTTCAGCACTTCCTCCAGCACTCCTACGACCAGCTCCAGGGCCTATACGGACCACCCATACTCCTGTGCTGTTTGCTCCTTACTGAACTCCAAACAGGAATTAATTGTACTGCAATAATTTTTCAAATCAAAAGAAAAAGAAAACAAAACAAACAAAGCAAGAAAAACAAAACAAAAACAAACACACAAAAATAATTAAAAAAAAAAAAAGAAAACAAAACAAGAACATTGAACTATGCAGTGTTTATTTATAGTTTAAAGTATATAAGAAGAGCCAGGACTTTTGATAGAGAACTGAACAAATTCTAAAAGGGGGAATGGGCAGTATTTTCTCCAGATGAGAACATTCCTCTTGAGTATTGATCATTTTAGAACTGATCTCCAGCATTGTCTTGTAGTGACATATAAAAACTTATGAAGCCTTTTGACTGTGCTTTTTGGCACATATTTCCCTGCAATGTCTTTCCTGCTTTATGAAACAACTTACAAATTTGTCTAAAGGGCATTAACTGGTTCCAATGTACATAAAGTACTTTATTCTGTAGATTAAAGAAGGAGAAAAAGAAACACTGTGAATAGTAGTACCCTTACAAATCCTCCTGCCAAATCAGCAGTTACTGGGTATTTATCTGAACAAAAGTAGATACAATAGATGTCTTGTAAAACAGTAGTATTGTGTCTCTATCTATGCCACTAGGTTTCTAACTGAGTTGCAAAAGATAAAATGAACAAATTATGTCACTTTGGTAAATAGTCAAAAATTATGACAATTATGTGGAGCTGTTCCTGGTGAGCAAAAACTCTTTTCCTCACCTGTAGGAAAATGGGCGTGAAGATAATCTATGGTTAGGGCAAAGTAAATGATAAAGAAGATTTAGTGGGGGGGAAAAAAAATCCAGATGCTGTACACAGAATAGGTCAAACTCTTATTTAACCGAGAACATATGTGTACAATGTGTGTATATTCAAGAGGTGTAATACGTACAGGATAGATCAATGTCTAAGGCATGCCAGTGGACAGCAAGAAATACACTCCTGTCATGAAAAAGGCCTGACACGCTAGAGCAGAGGGAAGACACAAATGGATTATGCATAGTCATAACTAGCAAATGAAAAGCAGGAGAGAAATCCTGGCCTCATTTAAGTTAGTATAAAGTTCCTCCTAACTGCAATGTAGCCAGAATTTCATCCCCAAAATGGCACATATTGTTTTTATATCACACCAGTGGGAGTGTCTGTAGATACAGGTAACATTTTGCAGTAGGTTTAGTCTTAGAAACAGATCTATTCTCTTGTTTTATTTCCTGCTGATGTGATATAAAATGTCTTAATATACCTATAAAATGTAAACAGCAACACATGAGATACATATGAGATAACTGCACATCGTGGGTTTGGAGCAAACACAACCTTTAGGATCTGAAGGGACCCTTGAATTCTGTAGCTGACCTTTACGTATGGACAGCTTGAAGCCTTATATATTTACTGTGAGGCTTAAAGGGGTTGACTGTGTCCCTTTAAAGTAAGATTTATCAGGGGTATATATAGATATATTGTATATATGTTAGAGTAAGAAAAATAACTTATAAACAGAAAATCTACTATATAAAATAATTATATAACCATTGAGTTTCACATGTGGGTAATTAAGTGGTAAGTAACAGCAGAGAAAAAAATAGACTTCTTGAATCTGATTCTTGCTGCCTGCTTTTTCCCATAGGGAGCTGAAAAGTATCTATTAATATCATGGAGTGTGCTGCTGAGTCACACGCGACCACTCTGATGTGTAGTGAAATGCTTACCATACATTTAGGAGGAATAAAATTTAAAAACATAATTTAAGTTTAGATGGAGAAATTATTTGAAAGACTTTATTAAAAGGTAGTAATGTAAAATATTGACCATGTGGTTGCAATAGAACGCTGCCTGTGGTTAATATGGACAGTTGGGAGATAGAGGATGGGAATATACAGCACTTTTGACTTGCAGTTCATCAGTGAGCCTTTCATGTACATTGGTATTTGCCATTTTTTAAACCTCTCTGCATTTAGATTTTATAAGAAAAATATATAAAAAGAGAGAAAGAAGAGGTTCCATGGATGTCAGTGTCCAAAGAATTCCAAAGAGATGCATTTATTTATCTAGAAGTATTAAAATAAGTTCTATATTATGTATTTGTATTTCATCCTGTTTATTTGCAAACGTTTGTGCCTTGAAATGAAATGGGCTTTTGTTCATATTTAATTCACTCCTATGTAGCCATGAAAAAGATGTGACAGTGATTTCAGGGCTGGTTACTAGCTGGATTCCTTTGGGCCAGTTTCCAAACCAAGAAGAGTATGAGTAAGTTCCTGAAGCCAAGATTAGGCACTTAAATAACTAGGGGCTGACATTTAAAAGGGCTCCCTACTCTACAGCTCCCAGTAAAGAAGCAGTAAACAGGCCACCCTTCAAAACCTGCGCCTAACACTCAATTTAGAAAATGTTTCCTTTTATTTGGATACATAAATATAGCATAGTGAGGTTCAATTCCTCTTTGCAAAATCTTGGCCTTGGTCTTTTAAGCCTGCTTTAAACCTTTCATCTGTGTGCGGAAGTTGTAGTGCCATTGCCAGCTGTGTTCTGATTCCTCCTTGAGTATGGCACGGTTTGTCAGGCTGTGCTCCGTGAACTACTGTTCACAGCCAGAGCCTTTTGTAATAGCCTGTGTAAGTAAGAGCTTGCTAATGCGCAGAGGAGGACTGGCATTTTGGGAAGGGAGAAGGTCTGCGCAGGCCATCTTTTCCCCATGAAAAGACATGCAGATGGGAAAAGGGGAGACCCACGAATATCCTGTAGGCTCTTATGCATGGCCTTCTGGTACATGGACACCTGCTGTACATCCTGCCACGTTGTTGTGATGCCATCAAAATCAACAGGCTGATCCTTGCCAAAAAAGTGGCCTGTGGCATGTATGGAGGCACAGTACTAAGGGCAGAGTTAATACAAGTGTTGCTAGAAATAAAGTGTCATTCCAACTACTTACATCAGCTAATTTGCAATGACACCTTCAGTTTTCTTGGACCTCTTTTGTCACAGTGCTCTATGGAACAAGTTTTTGTTCACACAAGTCTCTTTTAAATTTCAGCTGTAAACAACAAACTCAATTCTTTTTATGTCTCTTACTCACTACCTAATAAAGGATAAAGCCTAAATGTTAGAATGTATAGTGGATTTTCTGTGCCTTGCTGTTCTACCCCTCCTTGGTCAGTAACAAGTCAATGTACCCGGGATGTCAGCACAACAGTTTTGTTATATATATCTGTCAAGGGGAATACTAGCACGATATTCTGTTTGGGCAGGGGAGCTCCCACTCAAAGGTATGTCCACAGCAGCTGACAAAGGAGCTAACAAACAGAAGACACTTTACACCTGCTTGTCAATACATCTAATATGGAGAGCCCTATAAAAGAAAAATGTGTCATCATATTTCATATTACAGTAATACTCCAGGGCCAAGAGGAAGCCTAAAGCACAAGGAAACAGATCATTTCATCGAAGATACAGTCACTCACTGGAATAACAGTGTGAAATCAGCCTGCAGGGAAATGGCTGGGTATGAACTTGGAAAAACAAATAGGTTCAGGGATGTTTTCTTAAATTCTATACAATGTATTAAAGAATGACTATTCTGTTCTGACCCGAAGAGATGGTATTTTTGTGGGAGGGATATATATTTATATTTTTGTGCTATGTGCATTTTTCCAACTCTGGCTTGAAACCCTTTTCTGAAGGATCATTATTGCTCTGAACCATGAAATCAGTAACCTTCTTGAAAGACACTGTAAATGCTTATGAGAGGTCAGTAAGGAAATGGTATAAATATGATGATCTAAAATGAACTGGAAGAAAAAAAAAAAGAAGAACTGGAAAAGAACTGGCCATGTGAAGAATATTGTATGTGAAAATTATACATCTTTATTTTAAGAAAAAGTTATCTAAAATTAAGAATAGCTAAATAAAGTTAATATAACTAGAAGAATTACATCTGTCATTCTAGTACTGCAATGTTAAAATTGGCTCTGTATTTTAAAAGATGAAAATGTTTTTTAGATGTTAAATCAATGCAAGGATGCTGTGGGTAAATTTAACGTCTCACACTTGCTATCTTCCAGTTACACCAGGAACACCAGAACTGAATGCATCAGCCCTTAGTCACATCTATCCTAATCCCTAAAGATACAGAAATGTATTGGCCCGATATTCTCTGAAAGTTCAAATCATGCTTCTTAGGATGCCCTGCTTCCACCTTCTGCTCCCAGTAAACACATAGTTTTTAGACTGTCTTCAAGGCATTTTGGAAAATTTATATGTTAATATCTGTCATTTTTTTCACAAATAAATGTAGTTTTATGAATGTAAGACAAACACAGAGGAGCAAAACCTGAAAAGGTTTCTTGACAATTACAACATTCTTGTGGGTAAATATGAAGTGCAGATACCCAAATTGTTTGGCTTTACAAATCCCTTTGAAAACATGTAAATCTGGAAGCCTAAAACACTATGAGGAAATTGTTCTTTTTATTGATATAGCTGTCTGAGCTTCTGTATTTAAAATTCACTTCATCACAGTTCAGTCTTAAGGGCTCTAACACCTAAAGCTCACAAGAAAATAACCGTGTTGTTCCTATTTACTTAGATGTATGTGAAAATGTAAGCCTATGCTACTTAAAATATTACATATTTTTTTCACATCACATCTTCCCCTGTTCTCCCTGTTTATCTCTAACTGTTATTACTTCAGTGACAGTGAATCAATCCTACAGAATCATCAGTCCCTTCTGTGCTGGGATTCAATGCATGACTGAAGGAAATAGTAATACTGAAAAATCCTATCTTAAACTACTGGAAATCTTAACTCTACAGTGAAGGGCTTAGACAGGGATAAGAGTTTCACGACCTCTCGCACCTGCAGGTTTATTAAAATTCAGGTCCATTTAGGAGTAAATGAAACTATATGGAGGATGGTTATTACATAGCCTGGTATGAAATGTCAGAGGCTGAAAGAGTCTGTACTCTAGACCAAAATTAAAAACACTATGAAAGCCATAATGCTCTTAACTCTGGGGCTCCTGAAAGCAGTTGCAAAGATCTTTGACTTCAGTAGACACAATTTTTTGATGAGTGCCTGAGGTCTTTTGCAATCATGCTGTGTACTGCAATTAGATGTCCTTCAACTCTGATTCAGTGCTGATACATTGCTAAAGAAACTTGGATGAACCTGAAATGTGGTTAGCGGCTGCCTAGTTCCTGTGATCATCTTCATGCTGGGATGACACCCGAGTGGTGATGTAAGAAGAGCCAAAAGAGTCAATGTAAAGAAACTGGTAATCTAATTGATCCCTTTTCCTTGTGCAATGTTCTTATATGGAATTGGTGAGGCATTAGTAAGCTGGGACATTCAGGAGTTCCTGGATAAAACATAGGAACCTTGAAGGTCATGAGAACTTAAAAAATCAATTACAGGACACAAAAATTTTCCTTGGAAATCCATGCATTCATGCCTGTTTGTATCAGCCAAAATATCACTGCACCTTATCAACACCTGGGTCTCCAGAAAGGATGTCCACATTTTTTGTTTGTTTTCATTAACATTTGATTTTTTCTGTTTCTTTATTCATAGTTTCATTTCTCATATGAATGAACAGAATCCCTAAGTTTAAATATGTACTTAAGAAGTTGGTATTCATCAAGCCCCCTGTTGTATCATTTTATCAGAGTCAATAAATTGAATTAAAAATTTAAAGCAACAGTGCCATAATAATAATAATATACTATGAATAGAGAGCATATATACACTACAGCGCTCTTTACCTAATTTAATCAGAGCTTTATGACACAGGCGGCTCTTTAGTCTTTCACAGTTTCCCGAAATGTTCATCTTTTGGGATTCTTCAAAGGTTTAATTAAATGTAAATGCTATTTCTTATTTTTAGTAACAATAGCTATGTATTTCTGAGTGCAAAGGCAATAGAAAAGATGATAAAAAATCAAACCATTTTCCAGCTACAACTGCCTGTAGCATTTGTTAACAACTTTCAGCCCTTTTTGCGCTTGCAGCTGCTGGCTGGTATTTTCCATGAGAACAGTTCTCATTGACACGTGTATCAGGTGAAAATTGTTCAAAACACTGTCTGCCAAGTGCAGACATTCTTTTGGGACACAATGAAGTGGCAGATTATAGCATATTGCTAAAGTTATGCTTGTATAACAGCCTGTTATAACTACATCAGAATTGCCTTGTGTCTCAATGGGGAGAGGCAGCACCCCCACAGGTTTCTAATGTGGTCGTTCTGTCACACTTAGAACATACAGGATGTCATCTGGAAAAAAAAAAAAAATCCTGATCTGAAGATTTTCTATAAGGTCTTCAGTTTAGGGAATGATGCCCGCCCCCCCCCCCCCCAGCGTAATCTTTCTTTCAGACATATTTTCAATGCAGTCTTGTCCATGACATTATTGCTAGTCAAGCTGCTGCCTGAATCCATTTTGGCCATCACAATAAAGCAATGAAGGTAAGGTTTGGTACCCAGAAGGAGCAGATGAAAACAAACAAAAAAAATGTAATGAGGCTCATGTTGGGCCACATGTTTTTACTTCCTGCAGTTGCCTAAGTCCTACCAGTTTGCTGAAATGTAGGCATCAAATGAAAAGGCCTATATCTCATTCTTCTATTGTTTTTATAGTTTTAGAAGGGAGATGGAAACCTCTGTAGTTCATTATTCAGTGATTCACAGACCAAACTCCATATAGTATGTATTGCTTCTCTGTATGCACACAGCTCTTATTTCTCTACCATCTCTCTCCTGAATCATGTTTCATGACTCTCGTAGCAAAATGGTACACTTCAAGGAGCATTAAAAGGGAAAACCAAAAAGCAAAAAAAAACCCAAACCACCTACTTATGGGATGTATAATATGGTATATAGGCATATGGGTGTGTAATATGGGTATGTAATATAGTACCCCTTTATTCCTTTAAGTGGTATAATCTAACCAAGTGTGTGGCTGGAGATTTACACTGAGCCCCTCATTACATTATTGGCTGCTTTAAATGGTCACCACTGAAACCAATCTTGTTGGCTGTGCTACAGTAAAGCTTTCTCTTTATCTGTGTAAGGTTCTCTGTTCTTCTCTGAAGTGTGTTGCATGGCAAGAGAAACCTTGGAAGAAAAACTAGACCTATTTTCATCTCTTTTACAAAACTGTGAAAAGCAGTATGAAAAAAAAAGAGGAAACTGGTCTTTCATGTTTTATTGATATCTACATTCCAGCTTACTGTCAGGAACTTCACAGCTGTAGTAAATACTTTAAAAGCTCTTCAGTTCTTCTCTGTGAGACATGATGTGATGGATCACTATACCATGCAACAGACGTTTAATCCAGAGCAGCGTGCAAAACATCTAGTCTATGCCGCCAACTCACTGAACACCTTAAAAGTCAGTAAAAAAACCTCAAAACCTATCAAGACCCACTGAAAGTACTGGAGATGAAGAGCACGCATTACATGATGTGGTGTCAAAGTGCTGCCAGGTAGAATCCAGGTGAGTCCAACAGCTGCACTACATTAGAGCAAGAGAGAGTAATGGTTCTGACAGTTAAATGTGGGTGCATTCTTTCTGAACCCACATGTAAAAATGCGTTTAATCCTGGTGAGTGCACTGAAACAATGGGGAACTGAAGATGTTAGTAGTATCATTCAATAATTTATTTCCAGATATGGAATATTTCCTACATTGCAGTAAAAGACTTGAAACCTGAGATAGAGTTATTCATCAGGTTAATGAAATATTCTTTTTAGGCTTTACCAATAAACAGTATAAGCCATTCATTTAGTGATGCAATACACATTTAAATTAGTGAGTACTAGGAATACTGAAGACTTCACAAAAACTGACCCTGATCCATTCACACTTCAGATACATTAATTTTAGATGACAATTTTGTAAGTCCAAGAATAAAATGTCATGGTCTGGTAGTTTGTAATAGTAGTTTTGACTGATAAATAGTCAATATAATGTCTCTAATTTAAAAAAAAATGGTGGAGCGAGGTGACTGGGGTAATTATTCCTTCCCATTTAAAACCCCCAATATCTGCTTGAGGGCTTTCTAAAGGTCAGAGTTATCAACAACGTGGAAAAGGCCAGTGGGCTAGAAAGCAACTGTCTCAAAGGTAAATTAAGCAAGACAGAATTATCAATATTTTTGTAATTTCTTTATTAGGTAAGGGTAAATTAATTGCTCCAGATTAAGTATTTGAGACAGCAACTTAAATTGGATACTATGAGGATTGAGACAACAGTTCTGGAAGAAACCAACTGAAGTGAAGGCTAAATGAATTATAGCCTAAGGAGAAATATTAGGGTAGGGACATAAGGTAGAAAGCTGCTCCTCAGGAGTAATTTTAGGTTGTATCTGGTTTCACTGGTGATTTTATACAAGGGAAAAAAGCATGTGCTCTTGAAATTTTTGATAACACACATTAGGAGCTATCATCAATATAGAGAGGAGAATGATATTTTCCAGAAAGATTAGAATGACCTTGAGAACTGGTATAATAGAAAGGAGATGAAACTCAATGAGAAAGAATGGGATAATCATGTATTTAGAATCTAATAACAAGTAGCACTAAGAACTCAGGAGCTGGAAATAGCTGAAAAAGAGCATAACCCATGGGTATTACCATTGGTGGCAATGAGATACAAATATTATACAGCTGTTTAAAAAAAGAAAGAAAAAGCAAAGATGGTCTTTGAGGTATATTCTATATTTTTCCACCACAGAATAAAATCTTTCATGTTTTCATAACTTCAGTGAATCATGATCAAGAACAATAAGTCTTTTTAGAAAAGAGTTGGGGGATACTAGAGAACTTAGTAGATAAGAAAATAATATAATAACTTTTATAACCTTAGAACAAGGTTCGAAAGGCTGAGGGTGACAGGGGTCCAATTGTTCCCTACAAATCCTGGGATGGAAGCATTAGTAGCCATCAGGAAGAGGAGAAAGGTATTCAAGCTAAGAAAGTTTTCAAGCTTAAGACCATGAATAAATGTCTGTAAACTCACCTGTGAAAATTATCTGGAGATTAGGAAGTGTTTGTGTTACAAAAACGTAAAGGTGTCAAAAAGGTTCTAAACCTCAGGTAGGCTCTGTCCTGGTTACAAATGGTGTTCTATGCTGTGTTTGCTGTGGCAGCAGCTAACTGAGCACAATGAGACAGTCATCAGGTCCATGCTGGTTTCTCTCTGTGTGTATTCTTAGTGTGTCAATCCAAAAGCTGTAAGTGACCTGATTTCATGATGTGATGGAGAGAAATACAAGTACAGGAGGTGGAATTTTATAGGAAAAAAACTTCTGAAGGTTGCCCAGGTCCCATTCAATTTACCTATTCATGTAGCAGTAGTTAGTCAGAAAATTAAGTGTGCCAAATCTGAGTATAGGTAGATATGTTTGGTGATGGCTTTTTGGACACTGTATGTCAGCTGGAACAGTCTGTCACATTCTTACTGAAATAGGATTCAGTATAGTTTCACTAGACAATCTCATGTCAAAATATATCTATCAGGATCAGTTCCTAAGCATAGTTCAGGCTTTTAAAAATTCAGACAGATGAGTGAAAATATTTAACATTACTGAAAGCAAAAAAAAAGGAATCTCTAGTTCACTGAATTCATTAAAATATGCAGAAATCAGCAATAACACTTTAATGTGTTGCTTGTCTTTTATCTTGGGCAAGGACTGACTTGAGACTTTACAGCTGAGCATCA
Source organism: Chloroceryle amazona (assembly GCA_027560015.1). Taxonomy (NCBI): domain Eukaryota; kingdom Metazoa; phylum Chordata; class Aves; order Coraciiformes; family Cerylidae; genus Chloroceryle; species Chloroceryle amazona. Next base: position 231,432 of record JANHFX010009620.1, read on the forward strand.
CAGAAGGAGACAGAGACCTGTGACAGAGTCCTTGCAACAAAATATGAAGCTTAAATCACAGTGAGAGGCCTCTTACCTCCTGTCTCATTTCAAACTCTTCACTGGGGTTGATGAATCCTGTGAATTGTGCTTGTCAGGGTATGAGTGCCTATATGTTGTATGACTGACAGTTGGTTAAGGAGCCATTTCAGCTTGGCTGTGGAGTTCCTAAAGTTCAGCAATAAAATTCAGGCCTTTCTGCAGTTACTGGACTAGTTATGTGATGTTCGAGTCTTAGCACTTACCTAGTTCAGGCTTGAGGTAATAATTAGGTAAATAAACTGCCGCTTGACATCTGCTTATCTTTATTTTTAAAAAATAATTTCTTATTCCAAAAGTCACAGATCTACCACATTCAGTGGGGGATTTGATACATACTTCATGCTTTGGTACACAGCACCTACATTCCTACTCTCCATTCAATGCTATCAACCGAAGGGGAAAAAAAATACCCAACACACCAAGCAAAACAACCTTCCCCCTGCAAAAGAAAACCCCAACACCCAAAACCTATGAGTCAAAGCTCAGCAGTATGTTCAATATGTTGTTAGTTGATTTGGAATGGTCTTGCAAATGAAGTGTGTTCCAAAACATTTTACAGAATTAAAAGCTGCACAAAAACATAATCCAAAATATTTTGGCTAAAAAAGGAAGCCGTCTGTTTTCCTTACAGCTGAGGCCAAAACAATTTTAATTTCTGGCTTCTTAATATTAAATACACTTTAGACTGAGTTTCTCATCAAACAGATTTTGCAATATTTGTAGATTTGCAGTTATTTCGTCTATTGTTTTATCTTTAATATGAGCATCCTGAGTATGAGAGCAGTTAAATTCAAAGTCTTTATAGATTATGCCATCTGTTAATAGAAATCTGTGTTTCAGAGACATGCAGAGCATGGTTGATAATTTTGTCATTTTATAGCTTGGTCATTTTTTTATTTACTTTTGCTGTATTGGTGCCTAAAGACTTTGATTGTGATCGTAAAATAAGAATTTAATTTTATGACAAAATAGAGGTCTTAAAAGTTCTTTTAATTACATCCCAGCATAGACTGGGAAGTTATTGCAGATTTTCATGAGAAATGAAAGACACTGTCAGTCTCGGATATGAAATTCAAGTTCATCTGTTTGTTCTTATTCTGTCTGGAGACCTGAACTTGCATTAGGACCTAGATAAAGCTTCTAGGTACTAAGCACTTCCTGTCACCCGTACCTGTCACCCCCTGCTTATCAGCTGAGTTGATTGATGCCATCATTGCCATCCACAGTAGTGTAGGTGTCTACACCTCAATAGCTACCTTGCACTAAATGCAGATTCAGAGATTTGATACAGCTGCCTTCTATTAAAAGGCTATTCTAGGTTGAGATGTCTTGTGCCCTGGAAGTGCTTATTTTCTTAGACTGCAAAGGAGGCATTGGGTGATTCATGAGAGGTAGATTTCTGTGCTGTATGTGTTTGAAACTAAAGGAAAAATTGGGCAAATGCTAGGTGTCAAAAAGTAATCCAATTCAAGCAAGTTGCACTTTATGTCAGGATGTTCACAAAACTGAGTCTTCCATAGGCAAGATCAGTGCTAAAAAAAATAAAAACCCCTTGATGGTAGTTTTGGTTTCAATCTTAGAAGTATAGAATTTTTTTCAAGTGAAGGTTTTACTACATCAAGCACACTAATGTAGCCCTTTTGAATTAGGGATTTTTGGTGCATGACCACAAAGAAAGACACAGCAAAGGTAGTTGAGCCCTTTTCCTCCTGACAAGCATTTCAGTGAAATACCAGTATTCATTGTGAGATCATCATGCTAAATCTATGAAGATACTGCAGCAAATGTAGAAACTCATTAGAAACAGTAAGAATAAATCTTCCCAAGTGTAAATAATATTGGGCATATAAAAATTTTCCAAGAATGGTGATGTGCCTGGCTTACCTCTAATACATCTCAATCCACTCCAGGAAATGTAGTTCACCCTATTTGTTAGCTGCCTAAACAAATTCCCAAGTTAAGAAACCATGATTGTTTACCACTTTATCAGAAGTCAGGTGCTTACTTTCACTGCACAGAACTGTTCATTGGATGGAAATATGAAGATTTCATTTTATACAAGGAGGTTTCTTCTATAAACCTGATTTCAATATTCAGAGATGGCTTCTTAGCTGGTCTAAATCAGCCTAGCCTCCTTGTTTTTCTAGGCCTATAGCAATTTTTGGTGTCTGAGATCTGACGTGTCAGTTGAAATGCAAGTGTTATTGTCAAATCAGGGACATGATCCCTGCTAAAAATGGTTATATTTCACAGTAAATATCTGCTGTCCTATCAAAGAGACCACAGCTGTGAAAGTTTTCCATGAGAACTGCTATTTTCACTTGTTCTCTTCTTTAACGTTAAGCTACTATAGATTAAATACTTCAGTCATGTAAAAATGAGAGTTGCATGTTATTCTGACAGAAACTATAAATTGCTTAGTACTATATTATAGCATCTATGTACCAATTGTCTAAAGTTTTTGCTTGGCTAAGGTGTGGTGGATGGAAGTTTCCCCACCTAGAGCCATCTGGAATTTAATAGCCTAATATTTTCATGTGGCCAAAGCATCAACTTGTGTGTCCCAGGACTGCTGAGCAAGAAACAGTTCTACTGGCATAAACATCCTCTTGTAGCTGTTGAAGAGCTAAAGTGCTATGTCTGTGTCCTCTTACCTTTACCTTGCTCCAATCTCAGTCACACTTCATAGTAAGTTATGAGTTAACATAGACAATAGGGTTTTGTAAGGAAATTAGTGTTGAAGAAACAGAGCAGAAATTGAAGAAAAGGACTTTTTCCACAGTATTGGATTTTGGTTGGGGTTTTTGCAGTCTGGTGAAGGCAGCCAGGAGATTGCTTTGTATGAAGGCCGTTCCTGGTGCTCGGCAATTATTCAAGAGAGGCATCTGCTACTAAATGTGGATTCTGAGAAAGTGCTGTGTTTGGTTACAGAATAAGAACTGGTCTACGATCCTATCTAATGATTGAACTGTCATGAAACTGGTGAGTTATTTGCTTTAAATAATACACTGACCTGTATTCTCAGCCCAATATAAACAGTAGTATTGCCAAAATACTATTTCCCATGAAAATTTCACAGGAAGAAAATGTTTATATTCATAATTACATATCTCCCTGTCCACTGAAGAATTTACCCCAATCTTCTGACTGTACCTACAGCTCCCACCAGCTTCCTAAGCCAAATATCCTAGTTTTCTGTTCCTGCCTTCCTATATCCTCTCCTAAAAACACAGAGCTAAAGAATCCATGCTGGTGATGACACTACTTGGGATCATTTTATTCGCTGGTATTGTCCTTGGTATGGGGTAAGATGTAAATCAGTAGGAGGGAAAGTTTTATTTGTAGGACATACAACATTTAATTTAGAGCCTGCCTAGACAAAAGTGGCTAAAAATGCAGTCTCTCTGCTCTGAGCAAGATGATGTCTTTTGGGATAGACTTGCTGATTCCTAAAATAGGCACTAGGCTTTAAAATTTATGTGTTACAACACCCATATTGTAGACATGTGTCTTGGATCAGAGGTCAATTACCCCTGAAAAACACCCTTCTCATCCAGTAGAGAGGCAGGTCAGCAGTTGCCCAGGCTGCTGAGCAAGAAGCTTCTAACATGTATGTGAAGTGTTAGGAAGTGCCATGAGTTAACTGTATGGCTATAGTTCATTCCTGTTCATAATTATACAATTTAATTTTTATACCATATTTAGTCTATATTCCTTTAAATTTGCATTCTGAAATCTGGAAAAGCATTAGGCCTAGGTTTGCATTAGCATTAGACGTCAACATTGTCAATACCTGTGTTACGAGGCATGATTTACAGGAGGGAAATGTAGGTACTCATTCAAGCATTTCCAGAGCTAGAGAGAAGGAATTTTGTGAATCAAACTGTTCAGTTAATGTTTGCCAAAATTCTGCTTAAATCTCATATTAAATATTTAGCTCCTTTTTTTGGATCCCAGTGTTATGGCCTAGCTAAGAAAATCTCCAGAGGCTTTGACAATGGTGCACATTATGGTCTTCATGTGTTATTAGAGAGCAGAGGGGGTGACCACAGTGAGAGAGATCACAGCTTTTCTTTCCGAGGGTGTTAAAAAATGAGCCTAGGAGAGGCTGGCATGTATGCATGTATAACTGATCTCTGCCACTGCAAGTGTGCACAGGTGCAGGGAAAAGAACGAAGAACTCTTGCTTTTGTCCCACTTGGCTCACAAGTCACTTAACTGTTAGCAACATGCAGATTTAAAACAAAGATAAGCAAGATAGCAAATTATTTAATACAGATGAAACAAACTCAAGGAAGTTCTATTTCCCCAGCTATTTAAAAGAATACTGACCTGTCCTACCTGCATCAGATTTTGATGGTGGTCTCAATGCAGTTAATAGTTTCCTTTCCTTGCTGTTTATTTTTCACTGTTAGAATGACCTTTGTTCCCTGGTTTAGCTGTATTGTTGGAAGCTTGCCCGGTTCCAGTTGTTTCTGCAACATAAGGTTGGCCCATAGCTAAGAACAGGTCGGCTCTGCCTTACTTAGTGAAAATTACAGCAGAGAAAGTTATTTGGATATTTGGTCTGTAGACCAGTCATGTTTTTCTGCTTTCAAGTATTGGTATGTGATTTATTAAGTTGTAATGGTACTTTTGAGGTAAATACGTAGTGACTACTTAGAGAGATTAAAGCCTACTGTGGTCCTCATCATAGTTACCTCAGTCTACTGCAGGTGTTTTCACAGCAGATTTAAAAGGCAGCACAACTGCTGTTAGCCCATAAGGATTCAGAAACTGAAACACAGCTCCAAACTGAGACTTCAGGAGGAATATAATTATACGTCTTCCCTACAAACATAACCACTTTAGTCTTAAATCCCTCTTCAATTGCCAATTAACTCTAAATTTAGATTCCAAAAGCCTCTCTATCCTGCATATTGTCATACCATAGAACAGTTTAGGTTGGACCACTGGAGGTCGTCAAGCCCAAACTCAAAGCAGAGCTACCCTCAAAGTTATTTTAGGTTGTTCAGGATTGACCAGTTAAGTTTTAAAAAATCTCCAAAGCCAGAAAGTCCACAGCAGCTCTAAGCAGACTGGCTCAGATCCTAACCATTATGATAATTTATTTTTTCCTTATGTCAAATTAAAATTTTTTATTGCAAGAATATATTGCCTCTTGACCTTATACTATGCGCCTCTGGAAAGAGTCCTGCTCTACCTTGTCTCATAGTTGGACAGGAGTTAGTTTCCTCCCTTACCCTTTTCTGCAGGCAAATTCATTCCTTTGTATGTTGTGTGCTCTATACCCTTAACCAGATGGGCCTACACTGAACTCCTTCTGGTGTGCCTGTATTTTGTTTATAGTGAGGACCCAAACTGGATGCAGCATTCTAGGTATGGTCACACAAGTGCCAAATAAAGGAAAAAAAATCACTTCCCTTGATCTACTGGTGATTTTCTTGTCAATGGCTGGCCCCTGTTGTTGCAGTGGTGCACTGCTGATTCATGTTTAATTTGACATCTGCTGGGACCCCAAGTACTTCTACAAAGATCCTTTTCTAGCCAATTTGTCTCCAACCCATAATGGTTGAGGGGTTATTATATCTTCATATATACATTTGGTTCTGCTGCAAGATACCTGTCATCTTTCTGCCCATTTCTCTTATCTCTCAGAATCCTTTTGTGGGACAGCCTTGCCCCCAAGCTTATCAGTCATTGACCCTTATTCCACCTTTCAAGGTTCAGGATATGCTTTAAATGCAATTACCCATGTCACTGATAAACTATAGTGGTCTCTGTACCGAATCCTAAGGAACACCACTTCTAACAAGCCGTTGATTAGATTTTTCAAATAGTAACTTAGGGCATGGCTGTACAGGCAATTTTTCACCTACCTTGTAGTCTGCCTCCAAACTCTACAGCTGGGCTAGGAGATCTTCGTGAAGTCAGATTATACAAAGCATTCATAAAGTACCTCAGGCTTTTCCAGCTTTTTTGTCACTTTCTTATATCCCTTCTCACTTTTAGCAGTGGACCAACATTTTTCCTTGTTGTTTAGTTTTGTGTTTTTTGTTTGTGTAGATTTGGCTTGGTGTTTGACCTGGTTTAGTCTGGTTTTCTTCTTATATACTGACTAACATCTCATGGTCTCATTCACATCTCTTTCTAAATTCAGCTCCTACTTTGGCCTTCCTGATTTCATCCCCTCATACTCAGGCAATGCCTTTGTAATCCAGGGGAATTGAGCCTTTCTTCCAAATGCTTTAGAGCTTTTTGTTTGCTTGTTTTTTGTTTGTTTGTTTGTTTGTTTTTCCCTCTGTTGAACATTAGTTGCAGCATGCAGACAGCTGGTAGAAATCTGTTTACAAACTCTGTAAATCACTGGCCGATATCCTTTCCAAACTGAGATGATAACTTCTGTTGTCCTTTTTTATTTCTGGTTTAGAAACTCTGATAGGTTTTTGTTTGTTTCGTTTGGGTTTTTAAGATTAGTTTCTTGAGAAGAAACCATGTCATAAATGTATAGAGACATCAATGAACTTGTTACCAGACTTTGGGAATACATCTATGTCAACATGTAAAAATTTTGTCTTTGTTGACATAATGCATACAACTAAATTGAACCAGAATAAAATTCCTTTAATTAGTAGCATCACTCTGGGAAGAGCTGCCATCATTTAATTATGAGTTTTTATTAGGATATAAAGTGACTGCTTTTAAATGTTTAGTCTTGCATTAATTTCAGAGTGGGTACTGGAAGGTGCTTCACAGACTGCTGCATGTCACAACCATGCTATGAAAGTTTGCAATGGCGAGCAGCATGTATCTGAGACTATAGTTAGTATATCACTAATGTGGCCATCAAGTTTTCATGTTAAGATTTATTACACTGTCATTATAGCACTTTTCTTTTTGATGTATCAAACCACTGCTACAGTACATATTTGTTGACATCTCATCTGTTTTAGAAAGGCAAATGATTACAAGTTACCAAGGAAACTAATAAGCAGTATGCAAGGAATGGGCTGCAGAATTCATTTTGTTAGATAGCAAGTCACTGCTGTTTTAATTTCAATTAAATTACACCTACTTCTCACGTTGATAACATAAAACCAAACCATGTACCATTTCAAAAAGAATTCGCATAGTCATATTCATTTAGTAAATGAAAATGAACATTGTTTTGTAGCTTATACAGATGAAAGATATAGAGGGTTGTAATTTGTTGAAGGTTTTGTGTACGTTATATACAAAGTGCTGTATTTTATGAGTTTGTAGAAAACCTTCTCTTCTACTAAGTCCACAAGACTACATGATCACAGTCCTTAGCACTTGGAGGAATTTTTTTAACTGGGATATTTAAATTTGTTTTCTTGAATTGACTGAATAATATGATACAAAAACTCTCATTCAGATCTGCTCTTGTGCTTTTCTGTGGAAAGAGAAGTTTGGGGTAAAGCAGATCAGTGGAATTAAAACTGATTTAGGCTGGAGAGTCAGATAAAACAGATCACTCACCCCACCTCCTGAGTAGCTTGCACTGATGAGCTACATAATGCTGTGAGTGAAAAGTCAAATAGTTGATTTTTGTGAAAGGAAGATCCTCAGGAAACTGTGCCTTTTGAGGCCATAAATAGGTCTTGTTAGGACTTGTGGATAACTACTGTGGAAGGAAAAATTAGGGACTGTGAGTAGCCATAAAGATCAATTGTTCAGGGGACTGATCTTTGGGAAAAGGACTATTATTTTTTAAACTAATGTCAAATATTCTTTGTTATATTTTTCTGTCCTGTTCTCCTGAGCCTGGCATTTTCTGATGTGAAAAAATGATTTATTGTGTTGTACCACATCCCCCAACCTTTCCCATGTATGTAGCTTCCACTCTGTAAGTCCATCAAAATATCTGCAAGGCAGCTGTAGAATTAAGTAAATGCTGTTGCTGCTTACACATCACTTAAATATATTGTCAGTGGGCATGGTAGGCTGGGAGGGCATTACTACAGCACATGGAGTGAAAGGTGGAAAAAAAAAAAGCCAGGGATTTGAAGAGGTAATATTGTAGGACATTGCTACCGTGATGATTTATTAGATGAATTTTTTTTCCCCTCACTTGTTGAATTTGCTCTCAGTGATACTAGGACTGCCTTCACTGTAACATTTGCTTATTATAGTTTATGCAGAACAGATACATGTCTGCTACAACTACTTATACGAATAGTTAAGAATAGGCCTTTTATGGTGCACACAAATTAAACAATGTGGGATGGTCTGGGCTTAGTTATAGCAAACGTATACTGCTTTCAGTTAATGGTGTGGTTACCTCCACTCCATCTTTCTGGTGGTATGCTAATATGAACTCTTGGTAATCATACTGCAAGTAGCACTAGAACAAGTACACAAGCAAGAGCATCTTGTGAGCCCCCATCCAGGCAAGGGACTCAAACTATGGACCACAACAAGCCTGTAGGGAGCCATGACGCCACTGTAAATGTAGTTTTGTAAGCCAAAGCAGTAACTGAAAGGCAGAGTTAAAGAAATCTTTCCTTATATTTCTGTATATAAATATGTAAACTTACATTTAAACAGGTCCCAAAATATATATCTATATATGTTTCTGGAAAAATTGCTACAATACTGGAAATCTTTTCTACTTGTATGAGTGAGAGAGCATGCTTGAATTGCAGGAGATACCTGAATAAGCAATGGATGAAGTGGATAAGAATGGATAGGAAAGAAAAAAATACGAATGATATGTAGAAAACCAATCTAATCCAATTCTTTCTTGGTTTTCTGAAGTCCAGTTTTGCCTTGCCAAGACATATGATGAAAGTAATGTTTTCACTGATCCTGTCTATAGTCCTTATTTCCCCCAGGTTTGACTTGAATACCTTGTGCTTGTTTTGCAAAATTCCTCAGAGCTTTATGGGAAATAGTGGGAAGAAAGCTTCATGGGTCCTTCTAACATACTTTAATGAAAAGGTGTAACCCTGCTGAAAACTGGCTGCACAGAAAACTTAGAAAAGCACTTTGTATCAGACATAACAATAAATATTTTACTGGTATATATAATCATGAAACCTTCATTTTATTTTGCCATGTTTGCAAGGACTGAAAATGTAAATATATGATGAGATTATTTTTCAGATATTCTAGTAGATTACTGCCACACTTATCAGTTTGGTGTGCTAGTTAATAAAGTATGCAGATGGGTTAATAATGTGAAACTACATATTTAATATAATATACTTACAAAGATGGAATAAGTGTTAAATTCAGGAAAGTATTTCCTGTAGAGGAAAATGTGTAGGGTAGTGGTCAATGGCTCAGAATCCAGATGGAGAGCAGTGGCAAGTGGCATCCCTCTGGGGTCTGTACAGGGGCCTGCCTTGTTTAACATTTCTATCAGTGACATAGACAGCAGATCGAGTGCACCATCAGCAAGTTTGCAGATGACACCGAGCTGAGTGGTGCTGTCGATGCACCAGAGGGACAGGATGTCATCCAGAGGGACCTGGACAAGGTGGAGAGGTGGGCCAGGTGAACCTCACGAGCAAGTGCAGGGTCCTGCACCTGGACCAGAACAATCGCCACTATCAATACAGGCTGGGGGAGGAGGTGATAGAGAGCAGCCCTGCAGAAAAGCACTTGGGGGTGCTGGTAGATGAGAAGCTGGACAGGAGCAGCCAGTGTGTGCTTGCAGCCCAGAAGGCCAATCGCATCCTGGGTGGCATCAAAAGAAGTGTGGCCAGCAGATCAAGAGAGGTCATTCTACCACTCTGCTCTAGTCAGAACTCACCTGGAATACTGCGTCCAGCTCTGGAGCCCTCAGTGTAGGAAGGACATGGACCTGGTGGAGCAGGTCCAGAGGAGGGCCATGAAGATAATCAGGGGGCTGGAGCACCTCTCCTACCAGGGCAGGCTGAGGGAGCTGGGATTGTTCAGCCTTGAGAAGAGAAGGCTCCGGGGAGACCTAATAGCCACCTTCTAGTACCTGAAGGGAGCTTATACAAAGACTGTAGAGGGCCTGTTTACAAAGGCCTGGAGTGAAAGGATGAGGGGTAAAGGTTTTAAATTAGAAAGGAGTGGATTTATATTAGAAATGAGGAGGAATCTTTTTACCACGAGAGTGGTGGATCACTGGAACAGGTTGCCCAGGGAGGTGGTTGAGGCCCCATCCCTGGAGACATTCAAGGTGGGGCTTGACAGAACTCTGAGCAACCTGCTCTAGTTGAGGATGTCCCTGCATTCAGCAGGGGTTTGGATTAGATGACCTCTAGAGGCTCCTTCCAACCCAGACATTTCTATGTTTTTATGTGTCATCATAAATGAAAAACTGTTGAAACAAATACAACTGTTGAGTGTTTAAGGAATTAGAAATGAAGTTGTGTCAAATGAGACTGTGAAGAAAAAAAAATAAAAAATCACTGTGTGGCATCTTGTGAAAAGTAACCAGGATTAAAATTATCACAGATAGTGTATTTGGAAAACAATTATTAGAAGACAAAACAGAAATGCATTCTCTAAAAGTATTAATCAAAGAGAATAGGTACAGGGTGATTTTATGCCAGTCCATCAACCATCAAAGGAAGAAAGCAGTGTTAAGTTTAGATTCAAATTAAGGAATTAAATTATATAGTAACTCAGACAACTATTTCTGGATTGTTTAAGTAGAAGCTGGTCCATAATTTTCCTCTGTGGAATAAAGATGAGCATTTCAAAGGATTTCTCCTGGCTAAATGCATTTTACATAAATGCATAATGCAAAAGTATAAGCTGCTGGGATAAATATTCCACTTTTATACAAAGTTAAAGTTATGTGACATTTAAAGTATAGCTCAAAATATGCATATATGGAGCACAGGGTTTTTATTTCTTGGAATTAGATCAACAACAAATTGCTTTCATGGCAGCTGCTTTCACAGAAATGTCTTAAGGGTCAAGGGTTTTGGGTCTGGGGAGAGGGTCTGCCATGGTGGAGATGAACTCTTTTCTAATTTTCAAAAACACAAGCCGGGCAAAGAGAGGGGAGGGGAGGGGAGG